>JAFBJT010109600.1:118967-144582 GCA_016785325.1 Chascanopsetta lugubris
GAGAGAGAGAGAGAGAGAGAGAGATGAAGTTGCATGTTGTATCCATCACCTCACCCCCACCCCTTTGCAGCAGAACCTATGGTAGACTTCAGTACGTCCACTCTGGGCTACTGTAAAAACATGGCTGCCCCAGCAGAGAGGACCTGCTCCTCAAGTAAATATACATTAATGGGCATATTTAAGGTTAGTGAAAAACATGAAACATTCAGGTCATTATGAATTCATGTCAGTTTGTAATTGTTTGTAATAATTTAGAGGTGTTTTAGAGGAGTTTTTTAGAGATGACAAAAATGACAGAAATCTTACACACTGCACCATTAAAGGGGCAGTGTGTAGTATTTGGTGACATGTAGTGGTGAAGTCTCATGTGCTATCCAACACATCACTCTTATAATTATGAGCATGCAGCAGAACCTAGACTTCATTTGTCATTAAAACTCAAAATATGTTTAGTACAGCCACTTTTACTACTGTAAAAACATGGCAGCCCCCGCCTCCTCGTGTAAATTTGCATGAATGGGCTCATTTAAGGGTAATGAAGAAGAAATTAAACATTTAGGTGATTATAAATGTATGAACATGGTCAACTCCTGTCAATAAAGATGTTTAGTATGTCCACTCTGGGCTACTATGAAAACATAGCGGCTCCCATAGGGAGGACCCACTCCTGGTGTAAATACACATTTAAGGGCTCATTTTAGGGTAATGGAAATAAAATAAAACACTTAAATGTCAGTATGTAATTCTTTTATAATATTTTTCAGAAGTGACAAAAATGACCAATGACCACACACTGCACCTTTAAGGGCTCATTTTAGGGTTATGTTAAAAGAAAGTCATACATTGAGGTGATTCTATTAGTTAACATGTCAGTATATGCTTATTTTGTTATCCTAATCCTATACCCAAAGTGTCTTCACAAGCTAATATCCGGAAATGACTTAAAAATCAAAACATCACTTACGGTACAATAATAACCATAACCATTCATTTCTTTCAGCCCAAAAAGCTGTGTAGCACTGAGAAGTTGTATTTGTTGTGAGTGGTGCTGTCCTCCAACACCCTGACCTCCACTTATCTTTGAGCAATAGTCAAGCTGTACGTGTTCAGAATGACTTTCTATTACATCTATAATGACGTGTCTAAATATGGCTCGTGTGTCCCAGTAGTTAGAACCAAAGCTCTCATGCTAAGTCAGTCGTGTCTCATTCCGAGTGCATCTCATAGTGCGTCGGTCTGCTTGCGTTGTTGACCGCTGTGTTTAGGGAGGCTTTCCAACGTTTGGCCGTCTAAGCACCAGGCGGGCCGAGGAGTGGCTCCAGCCCCTTAGCACAACATCAAACATCACTGTATCTTGCTGCTCTGCTTGGCTCGATTTCACATAAACATATCAAGGGGGTGTAGCGCTGTGTTTTCATCCTGGTTGATATGGAAATGTCACGTCAGTTTTAAAGAGGACTTTTGTTTTATTCATGTATAATATCCTTTTTCTTCTGACTGCCTAATATGGACCTGGAAGAGCAAGAGATCCAAGCTGCTATAAATGAAAAAAGCAGAACAAGCTGTACTGCAGAAATACAGTAATCTACCAATGCAGTTTTATTTGATCAATAATGTAATAAGACATTTTATTTCCGTTTATTTTCTGTGTAAAGATCCAAAAGTCAATTTTACTTTGCCGTCATTGACACATAATTTGTGAGTATTGGTCAAGTAGCATCCTCCGCGGCTGACCAATGAGCCTAAGTGGAGAAACTTGCAGTGCACAGGGTGGTCACTTGGGGCTGTCAATTCCCATAGACTCTTATGTTAAAATGGTCAACCTCAGAGGCGAATGAAACATGTTTACAAACTAGATTTTTCTTCTTTTCTTTAAACTTGCTTACTGTTATTCTATTGAGCCGCAATTTGCATAATTAAGGGCATGGCCTCTTTGCCCATTTTTGGATGAACCAGGAAGTAGGAGGGGTTAGGGTATCAGCAACATTTATTTAACTTGCTAATGATTTATTGTACTGATGTTTGAAATTGTGCTTAAATGAGCGTGTGGCCTATTGAGTGATACCTGGTGCATTCTGTGGATACTGCGACAGCATCATGGGTGCACACCAGTTCTACCTGTGCTCCACCTCTTTGCCCAATTTTGACTGAACCAGGAAGTAGGAGGAGTTAGGATCAGATGATTGAAAAAGTGTCTTGTTTGTTTATTTACAATCAAAACCAGTTTATTTAGTTTCTTACCTTTTAATCTTGTTTGAATCCATGCAAAACATTAAAGTACCTGTCAGAAAGATGTTTAATGATGTCACATTGTAATATTGACAATTCCAATGTCTCCTAGATTGAATTACACGTTTAGATATTTCATAAATAACAGCGACGGCACCGTCATCAGTTTATATACCCACAAATGTCGAGGAGCTAATGGGGTATAGTTTATAATTAATTACAATAATTTATCCAGGGCTGCAGCTAACTGCGCTAATTATTTTCCTTACTGATTAATCTACCCATCATTTCCTCGATTAATCAATGAAGAATTTGGGCAATAAAACGTCAGAAAAAATCGCGAGGAATATACATTACAATTAGTCTAAGCTAAAGATGACTAAGCCGGATCGTCTCATCTTCACGACGAAGAGAAATGACTGACAGACGAGGAGCAGATCCAAACAACTTACTGACTTGTGTGTCACTTGTTGATTAATTGGTTGTCAAAATTGAGTCAATGTCTCAGTCGTGTGTTTATGAAAACAGATTACGTTTATTAAGTATAATTTGATAAATGTATATATTTACATTGGCAGATCGTACTTTAGTTCCAGGGTTCATTAGACCCCATTACACCCAATTCTCAACTGGTGGGTCGTTACCCAAAAGTTGGTCATGGACCTGTTTTGAGTGGGTCACTGGGAAAATAAATTCAAGAAAATAAACAACTTTTACTTTGAAGGGGATTTTTTTGCTTTGGAGTGCCGTCTATTCACACTCCATAACAGTAGGTGGCAGTGTTCGATGAAGAGATACTTCAAATCAGGGATTCTTAACTGGGACCTTTTCCAGATGGTCATGGGCCTTTGAGTGAGGAAGAAGTATAACCATACTGTTCTTACTGGATACTGGATACTGTTTTTTTAAATGCAATGACGTACTGTTCATCCACACTCAGGGCTCTCCCCAGACATTTTGAGTAGGATGGCGCTAGCTTTGCAGTGTGTCCCGGAGGGGCGGGCGCACTCACGTGGCGGAGTAGAAGTGATGTGTTTCTTTAAATGACAACAGTCATGATCAGAACTGAACTATTACTTTCTGACACGTGCTCTCACGCCGCTAGTGAGAGAGTGTTCATGTGAACGAGTGCGCTTGTGTGTGTGTGTGTGTGTGTGTGTGTGTGTGTGTGTGTGTGCGTGTGTGTGTGTGCGGACTGATCTGCTGTGTAACACCCTACATCTGAAAATTGGTACGACGGCGCTAAAATTGTGGTGCGATGGCGCAGCGCCATTGTTCCATTCTTTAGGGAGAGCCCTCCACACTCCTTAACAGTAGGAAACGATAATGGCCTGTAATGCTAATAACGCTGATGTTTCTTTTCTGCTAATTGACCAAGTACAACATCGACACTGAAATGGTCCGACTCAACGTTAAAGGGTGATGGTGGGTCCTGAACCCAGACCAGATACTTACTTACTTACTTACTGTGACATGGCAATTTTTAGATTTCTTTTTCCATTATTCGTTTCTGCTCCTTTTTGCATTAATTACCAAATTCATGACATATTGATTTCTGCCTCTCAAGAACCTCCACAGACAGTGGGGGGATGCAGGGTTTCTTCCCTAGATAACCCTGCACATACAGGAGCTGTATGTAGTCTCTCGGTTGACTAACTGATTGACCAGTAGTGTTGATTCATTCTTGTCCGACAGAAATGACACAGCTTGGCCTTTGACCTGTTACATTTCAAAAGAGACATTGCACTGATGTTTGCGTCAGCAGTAATTGAACATTACATCATGTTCCTAGTGTATTTTTTAAGTGTATACTCTGATTGTTGCATTAATTGTTGCAGTGTAAACGACTTTTATTTGACCTTTTTTTTTTTATTGTAGCAAACTGGATGGAATGGACAAACTAAACCTTGTCAATTTTAACGATAATAACCATAGTTCCTCCTTCAGACTTGGAGTGGTGGGGTAATGAGGTTTAGAACATCACCACTAGATCAATAAACCCTATAACAGGGATGTGAATCTCAAGGGGGCCACATCAGCATTATGGGACAGTTTTAATTGTGGGACAAAATTTGATTATGGCTCAACATATAAAAAAAATTACTGCCCTCATGTTTGATTATTATTCATTCAAGTTACTAATGTTGTCAATGCATTTACATACATGTGAACATGTAAACACTGAATTTATGGCTGCACATAAAAAGTGGCATGTGTAATTAACTAGAGTTCATGGGCAATGTATGCTTTAGACTTTTTTTTTTTAGACAATCATATGCCGATAAGCTCTCGCGGGCCACATAAAATTATCTCGTGAACCGCATTGACACATGTGCTACACACTGCAACCATTGGACGGTCTTTCTGTCTGTCATTTGCTGACACAATCATGCCTGAATATGTCACACTCATTTTTTGTGCACATTTATGATTCATTAATCACCATCAGTGGGTTTAAGACCAGATACGATGTCAGTCTCCCAAACTTTTCTTTGGTTTAAAACAGTCTGTATTGTCAGCATATGTCAAATGCTATAAATTGGTTGCTAGGCAGCCGCAATGCTTTGCAGATTTGATGACACAGTAAACCTTTAAGACCTCATAAGGCCATATTCGCACTTTTGCATCCAGTCAGTCCCAGCACCTTGCGCTATACCCTATATCTCCCCATTCGCAATTATACATTGTCGGAATTGGAAAAGAACATTGGTCATATCATAAAAAAGCTAATACAATTACATTAGAGTGATTAAAAGAGGTTAAATAGGTGATCTATTACATTGATCTTAAATGCATTCAGACTTTAATTCAATTTAGCAGTGTTATAATGCTGTCATTAGAATATGTCCTATTAGTGTTTGGGAACCGGAGTGTGCAACGATTAATTATTGAATAATTGTTCGTGCATTCCGACACTGGCAAGGCTCTGAAGGGTGATTTGTTTTCTTCAGTGGCCATACAGAGATAGGGCTTAATTACAGTGGATAGCCTTATCTCCCTTCCTCTAATCCGCTCTTTGGAGTCTCCCCCCTCCTTCACGCCACCGAGCCATCGATACCATCAAGGCTGTCGGTGGAACCAGACAGAGAAAGTGATCCCCCCCAATTTCTCTGTCACATTAAGGCTCATTCATGAAGTCGCCCCTCTGCCACCGCCACTTGCAGAACCTGACTTAATGCATCACTATTGACATTTTTGTCCAAATGAGCAAATTTCACCTTTTTATCTGATCAATTTGGCTGTGTTGGGGCCAATGGCACATTTTTTTGTTTCTTTCATAGCAAAATTTGAAATTCCAACATTTTTTTCAATAGAGCACCAGAACTCTGTGAAAATAATAAACTACCTTCTTGAGTTATTGAGGACAAAAAATGTCTGCTTCGAAAACTGCTATTAAAAACTTGATAAAAAAATTATATCTTGTTCCACTTTTTTTGCATAAATGTCTTGAAGAAACTTCACTCCTGTTCAAAACTACTAAACTACCAATCATTTTGAGGATTTTAACCCTTTAAATGACACTTTGAGGAATTATTTTCAAGCTATTTTCCATAAAACATACTTTAGGTGTCTTGGGGATTCGTTTTAAATCTGTCATGGGTAAAATATTGATTTATGGCATTTCTAGTTTTCAATGGAAGTCGATGGGACATCTTTGTCTGCTATAGTAATTTAAGAGAGTTATCTTAAATCTAATGCTACTAAAAAAACTATAAATGTCATGAAATCATTATTTGGGTCAACTTTGACATACCCATGACATATTTAAAACTAATCCCCCAAATAATCTCCATTTTCTTTTATGTAAAATAGCTCTTTTTAAAAAAAAATCAGGAAAATTACTGACAGCGAGTAATCAAACTGGCATTTAAATGGTTAAATTCCTCAAAATTATTGAAAGTTTGGTATCTGTTAAGTCTTTAGAGCGTTTTTCAGGATGTGGACATTTTTGTCCTTAAAGACTCAAGAGGGTGGTAAATTAAAGTGACACCTAAGGGTTAACAACTCCCAAAGTGGGAGGGAGGAGGAGTGCCTGAGTCCAAATCTGAGGTCACCACTGGCTGGCACTCGTCCTGCCTCTGTCAGCTGGATGGACTGTGGTCAAACCTGATCAGATAATGGCCCTAGTTTCATGCCAGGAGCAATTTGTTCTGGGAATTCTGGTACTAATGTATGCAATTTGTTTACCCCCCCCCCCCCCTCTCCCCCTCTCACTGTTAACCACTACAAGTGCTTGCAGACAAATAATTGTTTCTGTTGACTCACTGGTATAAAGTCGACCAAGTAAGGGGAACTTGAACCCACAGTTTAATTACCGTATCCTAATGGGAGATTTCCACCAGGTTTGGTGTTAAGTGATGCATATATTAAATAAACGTGGGTTGAATTAAATGTTAGCAGCTGAAATTGACAGGGGCGGTGCCAAGAGAGGCCTGTAACCATCACATATCTACTGTATCGTAATGCGATGCTCATGATTAACAACTGCAACGATACACTATTGAAAACTTTAGTTTGGTAAAGTGGAGGACATTTTTGCCGTGTAGCCCACTGGTTCTTGACTGGGCTGCGTTCGGGACCCACCGTCACCCCTTGATGACGAGCTGCAATCCAAAACTAGGAAACTTTTCAATTACTCAAATATATTTAATGGAAAATGGTGCTGTTTGAAAGCCATTTGCCATTGAAAGTTTAATGATAAAAACAATTATCAACAGGTGGCGACGCTAGAGAGGGAAATTCTCTTTTACGCTCTCTTGTAATCAGCTGTGTGTAGTTCTGATGCTTTTTTTGATAGGTAAGGACAGAAGCAGTGCTTGTACAAAGAGGTACAATCAACTGAGTGGGTGGTTGTCTTTCGTCAGCTTTGTGTTCAAATGCACTGTCCCTGCCAAGTTGTTTTAGTGAATACTATAGTTTGGGTCAATATATCATCATTTTAGAACGACAGCACAATATTTCTTAATTTGGTGTCTGTCAAGGCTTAAAAACAGAGGGAGGGCAAACAAGTGGAACAGTTTTCTCTAGTAGCATCTGGCTTAACTACACTTCCCGATACTTTGACAAACCAGTCCTGGTTTGTGTTTCATGGGCTCCTGCTAAAGTCTGTCCTCCATGACCCATATGGGAATCTCCATACTTCCTTACAGAGGGTTTAGATAAATGTCAAGTTATAAACTACATAGTAACACCACACACCAGAATCGAAAAAATGCTGTCTCTTGCATGTAACACCATGTGCAAGGACATTGTGACACATGCTGTATATTAGACTTTAATGCAACACTTCCATGAGGCTACTCTGCTGCAATCCTGCTTTGGTTCAATTCCCATTCTCAATGGACATAAATCATCATGTGGTTAATAATCGAATGTGGACTGATTCATCTCTAGCTGGGCATGTGTTAAGAATATAGGTTTGGTGTCTAAAAGGCTTTTAATTTCCCTCAGGAAACGATTTAATAAATCGTAATTACTGCAGCATGTGAAATGCTCACCTAGATTTGCTGATAAAAAAATAAATGATATAATTCTCAAGCATATATCAGTTACATGTAAGAGAATACAACTTCAACTGAAATATTTCAGTTTCAATTTTATATTGAAGGTTTTTTATTTTACTTTAATGTTTTATGCATTGGAGTGCTGTCTAATTCACACTCCTTACCAGTAGGTGGCGATGATGTCAATAGACAACCGACACTTCACAGATTGATGAAAACCAGCAACCTTTGTTTACATATATGCTAATTGACCATGACGACACATAACTACGACACCGACTACATGAAATATGGATGTTCTTATATTGAGGACCGAAGAGAAACAAAATACTTGATTTGGGTCGTGGCCCGTCATTCAGAGGTAATGGTGGGTCTCCAAACCAAACAAGTTGAGAGCCACTGATGTCAGAGAATACAACTTTAATTGAAATGTCCACTGTTACATTTTTATGAGCTGGCAGGACTCGAACCCACAGTCGCATTCTAGTGCTGTCAGATAGGAAGAAAAAAAAATCACCTTTAAGCTCTCTCTTGCGGGCCACATTTTGCCCGCGGGCCAAAGATTTGACACATGTGCTGTAGACTTTTATTTTTATACCATCATATGCCTATAAGCGTTCGCAGGCCACATGAAATGACCGACTTTGATGCATGTGACACGACTTTGACACATGTGATGTAAGACAATGATCCTCAGCTGGCGGGTCACGACTCCAAAAGTTGGTTGCAGGCCTTGTGCTTTTATTTAGAAGGGGATTTTTTTAATGCATTGGAGTGCCTTAACAGTAGGTAGCCATGATGTGCTGTAATACCAATAGACAACTGCCAGTTCACAGATTGAAGAAAACCAGCAAAGTTTGTCTACATATGCAAATTGACCATGATGACACATAACTACGACACCGACTACATGAAATATAGATTTCCTCATATTGAGGGCCAAAGAGAAACACAGTCTTTTAAAGGTGCAGTGTGTACGATTTTGTTTATTTTTTTCACTTCTATTGGTAGAAAAAAAAATTACAAAACAGTTACATACCAACATTTTCATGATTACTTGTATGTGTTTTTGTTTCCATTACCCTTAAATGAATCCATTGATGTATATTTAGATGAGGAGTGGGTCCTCTCTATGGGGGCCACCATGTTTTTAGAGTAACCCAGAGTGGACACCAACTATCTTTTGAGTTTCAATGACTGTAACTGTGGTCTACCATAGGTTCTCCTGCATGCTCCCAAGGATGAGGGTGAGGTAATGGATACAACATCCAACTTCACCACTAGATGTCACCAAATCTTACTCACTGCACCTTTAAAAGACTTGATTTGGGTCGCGGCCCTTCATTAAAGGGTAATGGTTGATCCCCAAACCACCAAGCTGAGAGCCACTGATGTAAGAAAATACAACTTCAATTGAAAAGACCACTGTTACATGTTAATGAGCAGGCAGAACTCGAACCCGCAGTTGCAATCCAGTGCTGTCAGATACAAAGAGAGAAAAAAAAGGAAAGAAAAATAAATAAATGGAGGAGTCACGATATGAAGTTGATGCGCATGGTTGATGAGGCGGAATCGCACACACCAACTGTCTGTCCGTCCGTATGTTGATTCCTCCGCCACCTGACACGAAGTGCCGGATGTTCCGCTGCTGTGTTTTCATTGGCTGAGTGGGTTGATGTTTGTCTAACTGGTTTCCGCGGCAATGCACAATGTTTTCAGCATCGCCAAGGAGATAAACTGTCATTCCCAGGCGCCATGACGGCTCAAGCTAAACTCCCAATGCTGTGGAGCCAACAGAAATGTTTAAGAAGGAGATAATATATCATTATTTGCAATCACCCCATAATGTGATTACTTTTCCCCCCCTTTTAGTTCGCAAGAAAAGTTTTTAATGTAAGTTATAACAAGTTAAGTTTCCCTTTTCTTTCATGATGAAGTACTTCTCATTTGCTTTTCATTTCGTTTAAGCAGATTAATCCATTTTTTAAGGAACATTAAGCTCATTTATTTTCCTTTTTCCTTTATATATTATTCCGTTACTACGCCACCTGGAGACCTTATTCCATGATTAGATTTACATATAGAAACAATAATTAACATTTTGTTTCCATTTTATTCATACAAATAAAAGATTAAAAAAACAGTTACTCCAGTTAATAAATTATTCTCAAACAAATTAAATGGTTTAATTTAATGAAATGTCAGTAAAAACTTCCCTTATATTTTATCGCTTCCTTGTGAATCAATGCGGCACATGTACAGTGCGATAATGTCACACATTAATTCATATTCATTACACCGTCTGTAAGGAAGGAAGTAAAGTATAAGGGTTTTTATCATGAGTTGAGTCGAGAGAGTCCCTTCAAAATAAAAGCATGCATTTCAGTTTTGAAGTTTGAGTCCTAATGTGTCACAGCAAACTGGTAATTATCTTATTTTGCATCCTTCTCAAGGATGACCTTTTCAAAATCAAAGCTGTACAAATAACACTTTAAATGAAAACACTCACATAACAACCTGACTTCTATTTATGAAATTATTGGTTTTCTCTTATTACCTTTTTTTGAAAAAAAAAAAAGTTTGGCAAATTGTCCCTTTTGCTACTGAATGCAATCAATATTCAATCGAGGGCTCCCATTTCCTGTTAAGTCGAGACCATAAAACAGGGGTGCCCATGAGGTCGATTGCAAGGGCAGCGTGAACAGCCCCCCCCGTCAACAAATCACCGACAACCGGTGTCAACCGGCGGCCGTCACGCGTCAACAGACACACACAGAGTGAGGGTGCACATATCACAGAGAGAGAGAGAGAGAGAGAGAGAGAGAGAGAGAGAGAGAGAGAGAGGCAGGAATCCCCCCTGCCCGGCCGCCCCCCTGGGAGATCTCCGCGACTTGGTCATTAAAAAGTAGCCTGCGCTCCGAAAAATAGTGGGCACCCCTGCCATATAACTATGCCGATGACAACAACAACAACAACAATAATAATAATGTAAAAATAGTGGCATGTTTTCAAAAAGTCCATTCTTTAACTCTTTCAAATCTCAGAATTGAAATGACTCAAATGAATATGCAGCGATGAGAACCTGCAAATTTAACAGTTTTATAGCACATAGGGGGAAAAAAGCAGTTTCTGCTCCTATCGCACTTATAACAGGGTGATCTAAATCTCTCCGGCCCGGAGGAGGGGATTCAAACTCATGGTGCAGAACACCACTAAATGGACCTGGAGGGCAGATTCTTCCATTGTTTTATTTCAGTGCATTCTCAACTTTTTCTCCTCTCAGTGAAACTTAAGCCCATTTGCTGGATATTTAAATGTGGAAGTAGTTTTCGGAACTCCCCTAACAGCTGGACTGTGTATATTTGAGCAAACAAACAGAATTTACAAGTTTATTTGTCTGGGACTATTTTCTGGGACGGATTTATATTCCAATAGTGAGGAATGCTGGTATAAGGGGGATTGCATAAAGATGAAGTACAATGTGTGTGTGTGTGTGTGTGTGTGTGTGTGTGTGTGTGTGTGTGTGTGTGTGTGTGTGTGTGTGTGTTCTTTGTAATGAAGGAACAACAACACCAGGCCCACTGATGTGTTTTTAATCGTTTTTGGACAATAACGGCACGCTCGGGCTGAGCGGAATGAGATGCATCAAACAATTCTTTGTTTGTATTCATTTGTTATTTATCATTTCTCTCTGACTTTATGGGATTTGTTGACAAAGAGGTAAAACGTTATCAAGCGTCAGTCCTTTCATCAGAGGTAGAGGATTTGCTTCCATTCAAATGTCGGAGACGACCTTGGTTGAAGCGCACACTTTATAATGGCTGCTCTCTGGTGAGGTGCGATTCGCTCAGTAAAGGCTGGGGGAGGGGTTGGTACACAATACACACACACACGGGTGTGTATGCGTGTGTGTGGAGACAGAAGATAGTGTTTTCACAATGCCTGCAATATTGACTAGTTTCGATTTCCTCCGTTCTGACAGGCCATTTCATCCTGTGCAACTTTGAATGGAGGCGGCCGTTGTCGCGGTCACCGCGGCAATGCTGTAAACATCAACACTAGCAATCACTTTCACGGCAAATGTCAGCCCATAAAACCATGACCTCTAGCAAACGCCAAAAGCCATCAGGGAGTCTAACGTTATCATTAACAGCAATCGCCATGCCTTGGACGGACGCCACATGATTTAAAACACAACAGGAAGTTGCAAGACGATGGGAAGCGCGGCAGTGACACTCATTGAATTACACGTTGACAGCTTGGCATTCGCGAAGAGATGAAAGCAAAATGAGATTTTTCAAAAAGTGAATATGGGCGATGACGGTGCTTCTTTCTCCACATTGTCAAACTTGACAGTGCCATTACCACCGCCATAGCATCCGGGAGCAGGCGTATGGTTTTCGGTTAACAGGAAATGGGCTGCCCTTGTTTGAATATTGATTGCATTCAGAAGCAAAGGGGATGATTTACAGAACACCAAACACATTTTTTTAAGAGAAGGTAATCCGAGAAAAGGAGGAGGGAAGGAGGAGATGAGTGTGAATTAACGATCAAAACCAATCATTTCATCTATAGAAGTGTGTTTTCATTAAGTGTTATTTTTACAGGTTTTATTTTGAAAAGGTCAACCTTGAGAAGAATGAAAAACAAAGAAAGATAGATGATAGACGTGAAAGAGGATAATTGCCCGTTTGTTTTGACACGTGAAAAAAATAATAATTTGAGTCTGTACAAGTTTTCAATTTACTTCAAAACTGAGATGCAGTCTTTTATTTTGAAGGGATCCTCTCATCTCAACTCAAGATGAAAACCATTATTCTTTATTTCCTCCTTTACAGCGTCGTCAGGTGATGTAATTAACATGAATTAATGTGTGACATAATCGCACTGCACAATGTGCCACATTGATTCACGAGGGCCCCATAAGATATAGGGGGTGATATTTATATCATATTCATTATATTTAATTCTTTAATTATGTTTTCAATTGACTTCATAGCTGATATATACGCTTTTATTTTGAAGGGATCCTCTCTACTCAACTCATGCTCAGAAGGGTGAGGGTGAGGTGATGGATACAATCACCTCTAGACCAAATCCTACACACTGCACCGTTAAATGAAAACAGCAGTTTTTAGATACGTTTTGGGATATATTTGTTATTATTATATTGTTTGTTGTTGACGAGTTGCCCCCCCCTCCCCCCAGAGCGGGGAATGATCCTTTTACCGTCTTTTGGCGTGAACAACTCTTCACTTGCTTCCTGGGCCCGTTTGACAGCATGATCATTTTCATCAGCACCTTTGTTCAGGTGCTGCTCGCTGATTTCAGATTTTATCTTGTCAATATGAAGCCATATGTTTCTTATAATGACAAGTCATCATCAGAACGGAACTATTTTCTGACGTGCGGGGGAGCGTTCACATGATATGACACATACGTGGAATGCAGGTGATAATAAATCCTAAAAATAAATACAAAATAATTAACAAGAGTCTCACTTCAACATCTGGACTTTGTGTTTGGAGCCTGAGAGCATCTCATTGGTCTAATCGGCCTAAGAGAGGTGATGAAGGATTTCCAGCATTCTTCCATTCACCTCAATTATGTCTCTTTTGTTTCCATTCAGGAGGAAAACTTCCACTTTGGTTTCAGGAGAATACAAAAAAAATATGGAAGTGAATGAAATAACAATGAACGAGTGTGTGGACTTGAAAATTTAATTTCCTGCTATGCCGACTCCGCAGCCTTTGAGTACACTTACGCACATTCGGCGGGTTTCAAGCACATTGTGTTATTGAAGGACCCCTGGTTTTCTATAATTGGGTGAAAGGGATTAGAGGAAACACAATTTCTGGTGTATGTACTTTGTGTATGATTGGGTTTTTTATTTGGCTTTTTGCTCGCAAATGTTAACAGCCTCCTGTGGGGGGGGGGGGGGGGGTTCCCTCCCAGCATGAAAGGGGAAAATCATTAGACGTTCCGACAGAAGAAGAAATACCATGCCTGCTGAGAATGTAATTTTTCGTGTTTTGTCCATACACTGTACATAAAGATGGACATAGCGTCCGTTGAAGCAAATTCTGGGCGTGTCCCTTGTCGGCCATCTTGCTGGATCCTAACTCCTCCTTCTTCCCGGTTCATTAAAAAATGGGAATAGAGTTGGAGCACACGTGGACCTGTAAGTTGCCTCGTGGTGCCGTCTCATCACCCATGGTACGTGCCAGGTTGGCTCGGTTGTCAAGATACCCCTTTTGGAGTCAGCCCCCAGTGGTTACCCGGTGAACTGCATGTTTTTTTCACTACCTGTTGTGCTTCACCCATCTGCACAGGAGGTTGCCCCTCAGTTTTGTCTGATAAATAAATAAAATATATGAATGAATAAAAAGGAGACATTTTTTATAATAAAGAAAAAATAATGAAAAAATAAGAAAGAGGCGATTATTTTATATATATATACATATATAAGTAATAAATAAATACAATGAAAAACTGAATGAATAAAAAAAGGCCATTCTTTTGTAAGAGAGAGGTAGATAATAAAAAGTATATTTAAAAAATATGGTTTCTGGTTTGTGACGAACCTGAACGTCACTCTGTACCGTTTGTATCAAACAGGAGTCTGTCCACTCATAACCACTAATATATTCTGATATTGGGTCAGATTTACACAAAACACTTTATCGAACAAACCAGTCGATACTTTTTTTTCAATTAGCCGCCCCAGAATCAGGCGGAGGAGGACCTCTCTGGAATGGCTTGAGGCTCCGTTTCCACCCGGCCGCCACATTTGAATAACCCTGCCTTAGGGTCTAATGAATCGACTGCCTTTGATTCGCGACTCCCGCTTCAGTCGTCGCACACCAACGATGCATGTTCCACCTTTTATTTATGGCGATGACGGCGGCATCTCGCTGGCTGCCACAGCCCCCGGCCTCCCCCCCCCCCCCCCCCTTACTTAAGATGCGGTGGCGCCTCTGTGGGGTTAGGAGGGGCCAGCTCTATCAATCTGCTACCTTCCGGCCCCCACGTTCCCCCAGTGTGGTAAATCACTGCCACTAATTAGTGCTAATTACTCATGGCTGCCCGAGAGAGCCCGTCCCTCCGCTACTTGGTATTCCACAGGTATGGGAGGAGGCGTTGGGGGGACGTGGGAGGTGCTAAGGGGACGGCGTAGGGCTCATCTTTTCTAATTCCTGGGTCTCCTGGTTGCTAAATCAAACACACCCCCTGGTGTTTAGCCTCTGGTGGCTGCAGGTAGAAGGTCAACGCCCCCTTGGGGCTGCAGAGGCTCCACCCTTAAAGCCTGGTCTGCATTTACTGGGCCAGGCTTAATGAGCCAGCGCCTTCTCGCTCCCTCTGTCATTAATTGTCTTGCAGCTGGTTATGTTGCGTTCAGCTCCCTTATTTTCATTTATTTATTTATTTTTCTCTCGCAGTAATTTTACTTTAATAGATTCAATTTGCTTTCATTTGCTTTGTATTGATTTATTTGTCCTGGTTTTGTCTCGTCAACCATAGAAACCCATATAATTTTTCACAGTGGTCCGTGAGGGAAAGGCAGAGCAAAAAAAAAAAAAGGTTCATGTAATCTGCCAATATTGAGCGGAGTTATAAAAAAAGGAAGGAATGACAAATGAAGTTGATATGGCGTGTAAGAATTGAACGTTGTTTGTGAGCAAGGTTTCATCTATAGACTGTATATAAAGTTGGACGTGGACGTCTGTGACGTCACCCGTTGGTTTCTGCAGAGTGCATTTGAGGCAAATTGTGGGTAAATAATAGTAAATTGAGGCAAATGTCCCTTGTCGCCATCTTGCCGAATTTGAACTCTCCTACTTCCCGGTTCATTCAAAAATGGGCAAAAAGGCGGAAAACACACGGAGCTGTGGTCAGCTCATGGGGCCATCGAATGATCCGTGGTACGTGCCAGGTTGGCTCGGGTGTCAATCAAGAGACCATGCCCTTAATTATCCGTAATTTCAAACGATAAAATAAAATAAATAAATAAATAAATAAAATAAAAATAAGCAAGTTATCACTTGTTAGAGTTGTCACTGTAACACGTGACCAAGACATCATTTTGTACCAGACTTTAAACATGTTTCATTCACCTCTGGAGGTGATCATTTTATCATTTGATCATTTTCTTGCGGGGGTTGACCCCTAGTGGCCACACTTTAAACTACTTTTTTTTCACTTCCGGTTGTGCTTCATCCGTCTGCACTGGAGCAAGCCCCTCGGTTACGTCCACTGACAGTTTATATAGAAGGAAGAAGCATTGGTGGCATCACCCGTTGGGTTCTGCAGAGTGCTTTCGAAGCAAATTGTGGGCGTGTCCCTTGTCGCCATCATGCTGAAAGATTTGCTCATTTAATTTGCCTATATCGAGCGAGTTATTGAAAAAAATGACATGATGTGGTGTGCCAGTGGAGTTGAAACTAATTTCTTGGAATGAAGAGAAAGCACTGAAATCTTTGATGCTTAATTACAGGTTGATCACTCATAACCTTTGCGCATCATGTCGACCCGGAGTAATTTGCACGATGACGTCTGATTATGAAAAAATGAACGTTGTTTCGAGAACAACGTTTTGTGACACAGACCTTTGGAACTGGAGCTCAGAGCTCAGAGCTCAGAGCGGCGTGTCACCAGGAATCAGAGAGAGGGTGATGCCTCTTTACCTCTGTGTGACCTCTCAACGTGAAGAGTCCAGCCATAGCTACTGTGACAGATGAAGCCATACACAGTCATAACACAAACACACACATACACACACACACACACACACACACACACACACACACACATGCAGATAATTCAAGAACAGAGGCAGCCATCACTGAAAGAGTTCTACTTATACTTAATGTTTACCTTTATTCTTTTTGGGCCATATTTATGTAAGAGACAACATTATTCTTGCAAATATGCAGTTTTGTTGAATGAATGAATGAATGAATGAATGACAATCTAAAATTTCACACATGTTAAAACAAAAACAAAAAAATAAAGTCAATATATTCAACAGCTTGGCAAAATAAGATGATGAATTATATTCCAACAATGCAGTTTACCATGTCCAAAAGGTAGTAGGAGGAAGACACACACACACACACACACACACACACACATATATATAGAAGTCAGTATACTAATTGTGCAATATCCCGAATAATATTATATTACATTTTACTCATTTATCTTTACTATAATATTTCAGACAATATATGTGCATTGACCAATTTAATCTTATGTAAGTTTCAGTTTTATTTTTAAATATTATAAAAGTTTATTTTTTTTTCTTAGATATTATATCTGTTCAGTTATATTCACTTATTTATTCCTGTAAAGTAGTGATTTCTTCTTTTTACAAGATTTAAATAGTGAATTTACATGAACAATGTGGTTGATTGACAAATTGTTCAAACAAATTGACAAATTCAATGTTTTTCATGTTGTTTTTTTGTGTGTGTGTAAATTGAAATGAATTTTATGACAATAAAATCATACAATTCCAGAAATATTCAAATTCCCAATCAATAGCTTATGACCGGACGTGAATACAACATAATTAAATATATGAGAAAACAAAAATCATATTTTTTTAATTCTAATTTCCTTTCCTTTTTTTCTAACACAAACATAACATAACCGAAAACACAAAATAATACAAAGATATGCAAATTCACCTGTCAAATAGACAAAAGGAATTCCGACGTATCAAACTCTAAGTTATGCAGCAGTGATTCATAAATAAACCCAGCAAGGTAAAAATACTTTTAATTACACTTTCATTGATGGAGTTCTGCACGCCGGCTCCTTTTTTTTAATAGAATGCAAATGATTCCAACAATTATCAAATACTTTGTTTTTGTTTTTTGAATCCTGAAATCCTTATTTACTCCAAACAAGAAAAACAGAACCTGCAAGTTCTTTCTAAACCCAATTTTCCCAATGCTAATTAAAATGTTTGAAGACGTTTCTATAGATGAGTTCACACGTGAAACTAGACAAAAAACTACTGTATGCAAATTGAAAAGTGAGAGAGAGTTGAACACTTAAAAGTTATATTGCAACATTGGGTTGACCACAAATGCTCCGCCCCTCAAGGTCACTTCATTGGCTGCTCAGTGTTACTTTCCACAAGTTGATACCTGTTTTTAAAATCAAGATTTTATGAATGTAACTCAAAAGATAAGCTGTAGGAAAACCCATTAAAAGGAGAAGAATACAGCTGGTCAACATTATGGGATTATCAGGCCCAAGCTGAGAGTGAAGTGACATTTTGATTGACACACAACTCAGTTTATACTCAAAAAATCTGACCACACCAAAACTGTCTGATATCCATCTATCTATCCACCCTCTATCTATCCATCTATCCATACATACATACATACATACATCCATACATAGAGTCCACTAGAGAATTTCAAAATAGTGTTTTACAGTGTTTTTATGAGGTTATGTAAATGAGGTCCTCCACCTGTAGGGTGTATTCTGTCGAGTCCCTAAATGTGCCCCTGGAGGCTCTTTGCGATATAGCACAACATATCATAAAATAATTACAATTTAAAAAGGTAGTGTAAGTGACACGTGAGATAACAAACCCACAATTGACTTTGAACTCGAGGGTGGGAAGAAAACGCTTAAAGTATCCAGTGGGAAAGGATTGATAGAATACAGCTGAAAAGCCGAGCAGGGAGAATGACAGAAAGTGAATGATTTGGTTTATGTTCTCTGACCGCACATGTCCTCATGTCCAAGCATTTCTCATCTGCCGCCAAGGGCAAATAGAAAGTATACGGGGGTCGGGTTAGACCATGAATAGAAATAAAAACACTCATCTCTCTCTCTCCGGTCTCCCTCTCTCTTTCTCTGTCATTACTTTCAGAGAGAATAGCAGCAGCACTTTTTTTGAAAAGAATCTCAGAGAGCGAAAAGTGTCAGAATCAGAAACATCAGCGTGGAGGGAGGTCGACTTCACTCCCTTCACTGACTTTCTCAGACTGACACCACCTCTCGCTCTTCCTCTTATCCCTTTTGATAATAGAGTGAAGTTTTTTTTAATATTTCATTTCAGACTATAAAGTTACTCATGTTACTCAAATGGACTTAATAATAATTCCTTGAATGGCCAGCAGGGCGCGATTTCATTGCTTAGTTTGGACATGGGCATTTCACAGCCTGCAGGGATAAGTACGAGCTGCACTGTTTTATACATGAAGCTTGAATGAATTTGCCAAATTAAGTTTTTATTTTGAAATACTTCCATATCCTGTGTGTGTGTGTGTGTGTGTGTGTGTGTGTGTGTGAGAGAGAGAGAGAGATTCTGTCATGCTTGATGTTAACAGCTGCGCCCAGTAGTGTCCGTTCACAGCGCCTCCCATCGTTTTCTTAGCCTTCAAAGAACTGGAAACTGATTAAAAAATATGCATTTTTTGTGAATGCTCTTATACATTATAGCTTTCAATATCAAAATGTAATTCATGTTCAATTTCATTGTGTTTTTCCCAATACATCTCTAAAAATCAAATTATGTTTTGTGTTTTTCTTCCATTTTAACTATTATTACACTCCTATAACATGCAGTAAATTCTATTCAACTTACAGATATTGTAGTTCCAAGTGTTCTGGAAAAATAGGCAAAAGCTCTTGCTCACAGGACATTTCCTCACCCTTTTATATTCAAAATAAGTTCAAAAGGTCCAGGCAAACATTTTAGGCTCAGGTGTAAAAGGGTTAATGTGCTTTCTAGTCAGTGTGTAAGAGGCAGAGATAAATGTTCTGAGGTTGTACGGACTTAAAACATCGTGAGCCAGAACAGTGGGAAGAAGAACAGAGTGGAAAGAGAGGGGGATGTTTGCCTCTGCATTTGTTTACTATCCCTTTATTCTGTCTTCATGGGAACCGCTGAGGAAATGATACACAGGGCTGATTTTCCACTTCATGCATTACCTGCACGTTGAACCACTTCCACTAGTCCGTGACAGACAACCTTTCAGATGCAGAGTGTGATGAGATCAGGCACAATAGATGGACCCTGTGACGCCGATGACAGGAGTCAGCACATATAATTATTGACAAATCAATCATGGTATATTGATGAGTCATTCTTCCACCACCCATGTGTGTGGTGAGATGAAACAGGTGGATAACAGATGTACAGGCGGGCTTTACCTTACTAATTCAAGGACAAAGCATTGATCTTGCTGACGAATATTATATATATATATATATATATATATATATATATATATATTTTTATATATATATATATATTTATATACATATGCTGTTAATGCAGGTTCATTGCTATCGGTTCCGTATGATACACCACCAGTACCATATGGCCATACCCAATGACTAAGACTGTGAGTAGCCACACTGGTACCATTAATGTTTTCAATCAGTCAACTCCCTACAGGGTCCTTTAACAGTTTGGCTCTGCCACCTCACCTCCCATTGAATCCAAATCCAATGGGACGATGACTCCCATTGCCAGGTGATCTTACCTACCAGCTGCTTCCTGGCTACGCCTTCAATTCCGAGTCATCCAAGTGTTGATATTTGTTTTAGTTTGCGCTCGTACACCCCCTCAATCCTCTCTTCCAAGTGTACTGTTAGCTCTATGAGCAACACCTGTTTGGTACCCCTAGACCAGAGGACCATATCTTGTCTGAGGCTAGTGTGGGCTATCTCCTCAAGAAATGTTGACCATTTCTTCACGTCAACCTGCATCTCCCAGTCATTTGCTGAGGCCAAGATGCCTTTGCTCATCCATCCTGCTGCAGCAGTCTCTCCAGACCTGACAAAGTTGATAACGTGGGGTCCGAAAAGTTATTTTGGCTTTTTTCTTGCCTGTTCTACCCCATCTGCCAACTGAGCCAGGATCTTGTCGTGACGCCATCGGAATTTCCCGTCTGCCAGGCTTGTCAGCTAGGTTAGCTGGCTTCCCGCAGAGCATGCAGCTGGGGGTGCAGCTCTCTGCCAACCCCCATGTGTGGAGGTTTGATGGAGTAGGCAGGACATCATAAATGGAACACAACAAGGACTTTAGCCAATTTCTTTCCATGCCCCAGATGTCCTGCCAGGTCAGGGCCCTATCTCATACTCCCTCCCACCTTGTCCAGCTGCCCTGCTTCTTCATGGCTACAGCCTTGACATGTTGGGTTTCCTCCTCAGCCTTCCGGATCTCTCTCTGCAGCATGCTTTGTTGTTCCTTTGAGTCAGCTTTTTTCCAGCTTGTTCTGGTTTAGCAACTCAGTCCAAGCCTGCCCTGGGCTACTGTCCCAACAATATTAGCATGATGCAGTTGATCCTCCGCCTCTGTTAGTGCTCTGCTGGCTGACCACTTGTGGCACATCCTGACCATAGTGCCTGCTTGGTCCACTCTTTTGTCCTTGGTGTCTTGCAGCATCATGGCCACTACAGGCCATCAAGTCTTTGTTGCTTTATACTCCTTGACAACTGGTACAGGCAGGCACAGCTTGCTGCCTGTGCTGTGCAGTTTAATGGAGCAAAAGCTCCTTAGTACACCCTGCCATCTCCTCAGATACATGTTGATCGTCCTCTCCTGTACCTCAATGGTGGAGACAGGTACTTCATACTTAAGCAGAGACCTGAGCAGTTGGCGGAGTACCCCATGTTGGTAACCCTAGGCCTTGTACTTACCTGGTCGGCCGCTCCCGTTTGGGTAAGCATCTCTCTCACACTCTGCTTAGCGTATAGGTCTGCTCTGTACCATTTTCCCAAGCTTTTCACTGGTCTGTCCTTAATTGTTGGGATAATGGTATCCTTGATTTTGAACTGGAACCAGCCCTGTACACTCCCCTTCCTCAGCACCAGGCTTTTGCATTTTTTAGGTTTAAACTCCATCTGTGCCCAATCGGTGAGCTCAACCAGGTCCTCCAAGGTCCATCTCCCTTCCGGTACTGATTTTGCCATGATGGTGAGGTCATCCATGAATGCTCTTACAGGTACCTGCTGGATGCCACCTGCCAGCTTTGTCCCCCAACGCAACTCCTCTGCTGACTTGACGAGGAGGTTCATTGCTTCGGAAAACAGGATCATGGAGATTGTACAGCCAATGACAATTCCCACCTCGCACCTCTGCCAGTGGTGAAATCTCCACAAGTGAAACCCATGTTGAAGTTGTCGAAGTAGCACTGCAAGAGCTTCTGGAATTGCTCTGGTACATGGTAGGTCTTCAGTGTCAACTCCACTAGCTTGTGGGGTATTGTCCCATAGGCATTAGTCAGGTCTAGCCACAGGACTGCCAGGTCACCGTGGTTCTTCATCGCATCTTCAATGATTTTAGTGATTACGCTGATAGGCTGAAGGCAGCTCGATACCCCTGGAACTCCACCCTGTTGGACTGATGTAACTATGTACCTATTGTTCAGCATGAAGGTGGTCAGCTTCTTCGCCAGAATCCCAAGGACGATTTTGCCTTCAGTGTTGAGGAGTGAGACCCCTGCAGAGTTCTCTTATTTAGGGGTGAAGTATCCCTTAGCCACCAGCTAGCTGTCAGCAAGGAAGTCCTTCCTCCATGCCGCTCTCAGTAACTTCCAGGGTCCTCTCCTGAGCTTTTCGCAATATTTGTACACTTTGTACAGAATGCCATTGGGCCCTGGGGCTGATTTTGCTTTGGCCTTCCTGAGAAAGGTATTCACCTCCTGCTGGCTTGGTTTCTCAGCTCTGAAGGGGATGGATGATTTGGCTGGTTTGATTAGCTCTTCCATGTCCCCCAAGGTATCCTCTTTCTGGGCTCATCCATTGGCTGGATGTTTGTTTTGGCTTTCTGCTCTTTCTTCCCAAAGCGATCAGCACCTATACTCTAGATGATGGACGCCATGGCTTTGAACTTCTTCCCCACATCTCCTGCCAAGGTTATCTCCAGCACTTGGTCTACATTGTGGTTGAACTTCTCCCACTCCTCCCTTGCCCCTGCAGCAGGCCAGCTTACCTGTTCCCTTTGAGCCACTCTTGCGTAGGTATTCAGTCCCCGTCGTCTGTTCTCCTGAATGTTTTCCATTTCTGTGTGGTGCCTTGTGCCCTCGGACCCATCAGCGATGCTGTTCCTACTTCCCTCTTTGCCTGGAGATTCCGGGGGCTGTGATTTGCCTCCTGCCCCAGCCTCCCCCCATCTAACCAGGCTGCCCTGTGCATTGTACACTACGTTCACATTGCAGACACTTGATTTTTGACTGGTGTATCTTCAGACCATTCACATTTTTGCATATCTTCCCACATCTGCAGACCTGCAGGCAAAAGAGTGCATTGATGTGTACGTACTCACGGGTGCTCACAGAGGATTTGTGCAGCGGTCTTCAGTAGATCCAAAAGTGGAGGAAAACACAATGGAGGGAAACAAGAACAGTGTAGTCTATGGTGGGTTCGGTCCGCGAGTTGGAAGGTGGTGGAAAAGGCCTCAGAGTCCAAGGTAAATGGTTTGCTCCCTTTCGTTGGCCGAGTCCTGATGGAACTTGGAGTATTTCCTCACTGTATTCAGTGCACAAGGAAAAAGCTAGAAAAATAGTTAAAAGGGTGGATGTTGCTCCCTTTCGGCAATAACCGGTGAATAGGCTAGAACGATAAAGAGTTAAAGGGTTGAAAGTTGCTCCTTTTCGGCAGTAACCGGGGAATCAGCAATGGCATGTGTGCACTGCTGTGTTTTATAATTTTGGGTGACGTCACTGGGGACCCCTGCTGGGTGTGTCCGGTTTCAACCAATGCCGGCGCAGAGTTTACGTCTTAGGTGTGAGTGAGGGTGTGTGTGTAGGGGGGAGAGGGATCTCCCCCCCGGGCTGAGCAAAGCACTTTACATACAAAGGATGTGGATTGAAGTGAATGGCGCCGATGAGTCTGGGTTCGTGTGGAGATGAAATGGTCTGCTCTACTCAGACCCAGTGTCCTGATCATACTAATTTGATCAACTAGGGTGCCATTTGTTGACCCCTGTCCTGATCAAAAGGATGGGGGATTTGGGGGGAGAGCCATTTTTTGAGGGCCATAAACTTCAGCTCAGGCTTCTCCTTTGTCCTTGTAGAACACATGGCATAAAATACCAACAGTGTGTATATATGTATATATATATATATATATATATATATATATATATATATATATATGGTATTTTGTATTTACATTTTATATTTTCAGATGGAAATATACATTTTAAACATGCACTATCCAACAAGTATGTTTGGGAAACAATTGTCTTTTCTTATATGTTATTTTTTCTTCAGCTTTTAATAAAAAAACATGTTACTTATGGATTGAACTGCCGAGTTAGCACATATAGTACATCATAGAGCTGGAACTTGAACGATTTCAGGTCATGCATACTGTGATTTTGCTTACATTGTTCTCATCTGATTTGAACAAGCATGTACTTAATAGAAGAATTATTATTTTTATACATTAACATATCCAGCTATTTCCTTGATTCTTTATTCATTTCCATTCCGGCCGGTTTCTCTCCCTGGTAATGCTCTGTACACAATCCGCCTCCTCTGCCCCGTGCTGGACCAACTGTTACTGTTCCAGTGTGTAAACACAGGTTTGATTTGTAAGGGAATTCATAATGAAGCCAATGACACTCTGTTAGTGACGGAGATCATTAATTATTCAGCCCCCCCCCCGAATCATTTTTATTTGTATAGCGGCGAATCTCAAAGCCAGGCTCTGGAGAGTGATGTTTAATTCACCGCCTCCTCCAGCGAGTGTTCAACCGACAGCGTGTGAGGAATAACTCCCCTTGAACAGGAAGTGACCTTGAATGGAACCTGGCACTAGGTGAGCGGCCATCTTCCTGGTTGAGTAGAGAGTAAGAGAGTAGTGGTGGTGAGGGGGGCAGGGTTATATTGAATAAGGAGATGACATATTGTACAGTTTGTTCTTGATGAAAGATATGAACGTATCATACATCATGTTAGATGGAATATATTTAAATAAGAATCACGCAAAAAAAACAAGCTGCAAAAAAAGCATGCACTATTCAACAGTTAAGTCTGCATGTTTCTATCTCAAATTTTTTAAAATAAATGCAAATGTATGAAAAATAATACAAATTAAAACCAAATTAAAAGATTAGAATATATGAAAAAATTGTAAAGTCAAAACTTTTTTTTTTTATATTCTATTTTTTTGAATGTGGTGCTATTAAACACGTGTTTATGTAGTTGCACATTTACAGTGTGTACAATTTAAGTGAGATTATCTCTATTGGGGACTGACTATAACATAATTATGTTTCATGATCAAACAGAGTCATTAGTAAACCTTCTGAATTCACGTCTATCAAAATGATTATTTTGTAATGCTTAGATTTGATATGGCACATCTGTATTTTCCGATAGGAATTACGATTGAAACCAAAACAGCAAATTGCGTCCCATCTTTTCTTTAAAAATAATGACTCCATGGATCCATCTCTCTCCACCACCACCAACAACGATGGTATATTTCTGTGGCTGCGCCACCTACAGGCCTGGCATATGTACTACACTGTTTCAGTAGTTTCACGTGAGCAATCACATTTTGTGTTTTACGGATTTTTCTAAACATAACAAGCAGCCTAAGATGTCTGTGATTACATATGTTGGATGTTTGTGCTTCATTTCCAAGTAGTGGGAGAGAGTTGGGATATATTACAATTGCACCCGTAGGATCAGTCAGGTGGTGTTAGCCTCAAAGGGAGTCTCTTTAGAGTAAAATTAAACATGTATGAAAACAAAGATATGAGTCATTGACTGTTTCTGTCTGTCGACACCAGGAATACTCCAGGACTCCCGAGAGTTCCACACAGATGAATCAGAGTCAATAGCTGGCAAATATGAAGCCTGGATATGCAATTTTTAAAAAGAAATCGAGTCCCA
>JAFBJT010109600.1:151401-169601 GCA_016785325.1 Chascanopsetta lugubris
ATGTACATTGTGCATTTGACCACATTGAAAGTCAAAGCACTGGGGTAATCCCACTCTGGGGGTGAGGTGGTAACCAGGCCGAGGTAGTGAAAATGGTGTTTTACTGAATCTGGAAGCTTTTGGCGTTTTGTCCACATGATGCAATCACAACTCCCTCTGGGGTTGTATGGTCGGTGTAAAGGCGAGATGAGAAGCAGGAAGGAAGAGGACTGTATTATCAAGGAGACGGGGTTGTGTGGAAGTGTGAGCGCAGTGGAACGGCAGCACTGCAATTCTGCTGTTTTGTTTGTTGTCCAGAAATATACAGTTATTTTTATGTGTACTTGAAAAATTGGCTATTTCTAGAGGAATACATCATTTGTGATGATGATTGGCTAAGGTAGTCCCATTTCATGGTGAGCCAATCAGCACAATCAACACAAACAGAGTTGCACACTCAAAGATACAACAATGTCGAGCTCTGACAGTTTTTACACAGGAAGAACAAACATGACATTTCACTAAAAAGTAAGAATGTATAAATGTGACTTGTCTCACACTGTTGTACAGCAACATAAACAAATAGTGTATGTTAGTAAAGAATATTTTTTGATAATGGGTTTTTTTTATCAAGTGTCCATGTCATTCATTATTTTTTTTAAATATTCAGTTTAATAATCAAACATACATTTCAATTTAAATATATATATTCTAATTTAAAGGAAGGGTTGATGTCACAAACTCAGTTACAGGCACCTCATACACATGTAAAATATTTATTTTAGAAATAATATTTTTTAGATGTCAACTCTAGAAATAAGAAGTTTTATGATAAACACAACTGACATGTGATAAAGCATCATGTGTTTTTGTTTACTTCACTTGAACATGGATGTTCCTACATCATAAGTATGAATAAAAATAGGTTTGGATTATTTCCAGCATTCCCCATGAGAATGACATCTCTTAGGTTTATCTCCTTCTCTCAGTCTCGTGTCCGTCAAGACAACCACCAAACACTTGGCGGCGAAACCTCCCTCATAATCCCTAACTCCGCCCCCATCCTGCTGGACATAATCCGGACATACGGGGCTGGCGGGAAAAACATTGCAGATTATCCGGAGACTCTCACTCGGACACGCAGACATTTGATGTCTCGCGTAAAGCCCCTTAGGATAATTTTTGGAGATTATCTGGAATTTATTGCATTTCTGAAATGCACCGGGGGCTAGTGGGGCAAATAATTGCGTGCTTTACCTACCCCTTGTTGCAATGTCCCTGCACATCCAGTACAGACGGGGGAGGGGTAAAAAAGGACAAATGGTAAAGAAGAGAAAGGTGTTTCTGCTGTAACCAGGGTCAACTTCGAGAGAAATCGGTGCCAGTGTTTGAGTTTATACGAAACCCCCTATGCACATAAGAGCCGGAGAAACAAACTGAGATTTAAAGGTGCAATGTGTAAGATTTGGTGATCTCTAGGGGTGATGTTGCATGTTGTATCCATCACCTCAACTTCACCCTTCTGCAGGAAAACCTATGGTAGACTTCAGTTGTCAGGAAAACTCACAAGATGTTTAGTAAGTCCACTTTTACTACTGTAAAAACATGGCCGCTTCCATGGCGAGAACCCCCCTCCTCATGTAAATATACTTTTTTTTAGGCTCATTTAAGGGTAATGGGAGGGGGGGGGGTCATTTACATGGTTATAAATTCATGAACATTTCAGTATGTAATCGTTTTGCAATATTTTTAGAAGTGATAAAAATTACCAAAATCGTACACACTACACCTTTAATGACACAGGCGCAGGAGGTGTGTTATGCGGCTTTAAGCAATACTACCATACTACTGTATGTAAACAGTAGAGAGAGAGAGAGAGAGAGAGAGAGAGAGAGAGAGACAGAGAGAGACAGAGAGTGAGCATTTGAGACAAATCGTGGGTGCGTCCCTTGTTGCAATCTTGCCGAATCCTAACTCCTTCTAGTTGGGGCTAGTGGGCAGAGAGGCAGAGCACACACGGAGGTGTGGGTGGGGCCCATGGTGCCGTTGCATCACCCGTGGTAGGTCGGCCTAGCTGTCAGGCAAGAGACCACGTCCTTACTTATGCATGATTTCAAACGTGTTGAAGCTGCCCCTGGCCAAGGGACCGCCCTCCCTTGCAGACGCCCCCCCTCCCTTTCTTGACAGCCCGCGGGATCCCTTTGTCCTGTTGTAAACTACTCCGCAGGAAGGACATTTAATTGCCCGGCACACACTAATGAGTTTGCAAACTAATTAAAGGGGGGTATATTACGCCCTGTGGAGGCCCCACATCACTAAGAAAGCCAGGGACATCTTTAATGAGGAGCCTTGATAACCCTTCAAAGAAGGGATATGTAGTGTCTGTAATGATGCCCAGGGTAAAGCCGAGGCTCAGCCGGAGAGCTAGGAGGTGTGTGTGTGTGTGTGTGTGTGTGTGTGTGTGTGTGTGTGTGTGTGTGTCGCTCACCTCGGGTGTGCGGAGACTTGCAAGCAGATGCCAAGTGTTTTCAGTCCATCGCCCACAGCTACCTACCTTCCATGTCCTAATCAAAGGAGCTTCACTCTTCCCTCCGATGGGTTCAAAGTCCTTAGCTCCGCCTCTTCGCTCCGTGGGTGGTGCAACAGAGATCTCCTATTTCTTTTATTGTATTATTCACTTCAGAGTCATTTGGTTTATTTATGGAATCAGAGGAGGAGAGAGAGAACCTGGTATGACCTAATATTAGTCATAATAAGGGAAAACACAAGATGGGGCGAGTCATGGTTTGTGCTCATTTTGGAATTCATTAAAAGGTGCAGTGTGTAAGATTTGAGGACGTCTACAGCTGAAGTTGCATGTTGTATCCATCACCTCACCCTCAAAATGCACCCTCAGGAGAACCTATGGTAGACTCATGAAAACTCCTCAGAGATGACCCGCCCCTTATGTAAATATACATTGGTGGGCTCATTCAAGGGTAATGGAAAAAAAATATATATATTTTAGGTGATTTAAAATGTATGAAACTGTCTGTATGTCATTGTTTTATAATATTTTTAGAAGTGGAAAAAATGGCCAACATCTGGCACATTGCACCTTTAAAGGTTTTTGTCACTTCCATCTATATAAGTAGAATTACAAAAGAATTATATTCTGCCATTTTTAGAAATCTATAATCACCACAATGTGTGACTTGTTTATTTACATAACCCTAAAATTAGTTTGAATGTATTCTGACACAGCGGTTCCACCCTGGGGCTGCCATAGTTTTCAAACTGTACTGAACATCTTTTGAGCTTTAAAGGTTTGTACATACCGACATTTTCATGAGTTTTTAATCAATTAAATGTTTTATTTTTTCCATTACTCTTAGAGGAGCCCAGTAATGTATATTTACACCAGGATCGGGTCCTCTCTATGGCGGCCGCCATGTTTTTACAGTACCCAGAGTGGACGTACTAAACATATTTTGAGCTTTAAAGGTGCAGTGAGGGATTTTTAGTGCTATCTGTTGGTGAAGCTTAAGTATTACAACTAGCTGCAAGTGCTCCGGCTCAGCCCCTCCCTTTCTGAGCTACGGTGGCCCCACGAGTTCTTTTATATTAGTATATTTACAATATTACTAATGTCTATAAACATCAATCGAAACCCGAGTTATTGTTGCAGCGTTGCGGCATCTACGTTTGTTTTTTTATGTTGATCGTGGTCTGAGCTACTGTCGGTTAGCCACCAGGCTAACGTTCGCTACTATGCTATGCCGGTGATGTAAATCTGAGTCCGGAGAAGCTACAGAACTGTGCCAGGATAGATGACGTAGATATGGCCCATATCCCAGCAGCTCAACGCAAGAAACACAGGTTTGTTTATTCAGCACTTTTATAATTTACTCTGTTCCAAGCGTTTCTGTATGATGTTAGCAGGAGGCACATGCATGTTTGTTCCCTGAGTTTTTATCACACGTAAACTATTTTATTCATAGAGTGAATTACATACATCATTATTCTTTTTGTCTTCTTCCAACCCCCATTCAAATGATTATATTTAATTCATCAGCACACGTTTTAGAACACGTAAACATGCTTTTTGTCAGTGTGTAGAATTAGTTCATTATAACTATAACTATAACTATATGTATGTATATATATATATAATTCAATATTATGCATCTACAAAAGCGTTATCTATTTTACATGTGTCAGCAGAGATGTATTGAGAAGATGAGCCTTGAAGATCTGAGGGAGCCGAGTGGGCGACTCCTGGAGAGGCAGCCATGTTGATTCAGGATGCACTGATGAAGCATCACGCTGGCATGGTGCCCCACCTTCAGCTGGAATGCCAGGAGTACCACTTGTGGCAGTTGTAGGGGCATACCTATGGACCTATGGACATGTGACTAGGAACCTGAAAACTTAGCATTATTATCACACTTCCCCCTGTACTGCATTGAAGAAGGTTTTTCACTTGTTCACCAACAATACATGAGGACGTCACTGTATTAGAACAGATTAGAGAGTCTGAGGATGACAAAAGGCAGAACCATTATTCAGCTTATTTACTCATTTGTATTTTATTTACTGGTAACATTTCTCTATGGAAACCAACTTAGTCATCCCCAGCAGAAACTTATGTTGAAGGCATCTTTCTGTTGTCTTTACTATGACTTACTTTGAATATCTGTTTTTCATTTCTAGCATATAAATCATTGTTTGTCATTTGTACTCATTCAACTGTTGTTCTACTAAATATCAACAAAGAAAAACAAATGAGATGTTATTATTTTGAAATCACCTCATAGATTTATTTATGAAAAGACAAAAGAACACAGCAACAGAACAATGACTCATGTGAAGTCCCATCTCATCTCCAGCTCCATGGAATTTAGGTCCTGCTGAAAACACTCAAATTACTCATTAGTAATAATAATGATAACAATTTAATATAAGATATAAAATGAGCTGTTGCCTTTGCTGAAGACTGGGCTTTTGGAACCTCTCACCTTCTTCTGGACACATCTCTGAAAAAATGAAAAAAATATTTTCAATAATAACATCACTCCAACAAAAACAGAAAACAACAATGTAAAGAAAAACAAATAATATGTGTATGGGGGATGCAAAGAAACAAAGTAAAAAAGACTGAGCCTATAAAGATTGGTTTTGAATAAAATATAAAAAGATGAGACAACCAATATTTTTGATATTGCATCATATCTCATTCTACTGTGGGAGGAAATGCATTTTAAACAAACGTGACAGCGCAGAGTGCATAGTAATGTAAATTACACATGCTACCTTCAATCTCGTTGTACATTGTGTATAATGACAATAAAGGCATTCTATTCATCTATTCTATTCTATGCTAGCATACCAGCAGTCTTGTGCATTTGTTGACTATGTTAGCATTGCTAGCTAGTTAGCTAGTTTTATTTTCAGTGTTGTCATTTCTAAATGGCACCTTACCTCTTCAGTTGCAAAAGTTGTTTTTCTCCAACGTGGGAAAGCTTTTCCAATGTGGACCCATGATTTGTTCCGTTGCCAGTTGCTAAGTGCTAAGCCGTCTCGTCTCAACACGTCCCCTCTTCCCGTGTAGAGGTGGCACGGGATCGTCTACCTGTCTGGCAGATACCGAGTAAGGGTGGTCCTTCTTTGGTTGTCCCTGTGTAGCAGCATACAGGTGGTCCTGCATTGTGATTTATTTCTGAGGGAATCCTCGAACGAATTACAACTCGGTTGCTAATGTCTTATGTCCCTGCACGTCTCTCGTACTGTCATGTCGCATGTACTGGAAAATACATAGCGACGGCTTTTACGGTGGTCATCCAATACAAATGTATTTTAATTGTTTATTTTACTTATTTAAGAAACACCTTGGTTTATGTCTTGGGTTCATTACACGTTACAGTTTTGAACAATCCAATAAAATTGATATTTTGACATCACTGAAAAAATTCCACACTGTACCTTTAATGATAAGTGAAGTCAACCAAAGGTTCTCCTGCAGAAGGCTGAGGGTGAGGTGATGGATACAGCATGCAACTTCACCACTAGATATCACCAGATCCTACACACTGCATCTTTAAAGGTTATGAAAAAAAAGATACATTAATGTTATTCTAAATTCATGAAAATGTCAGTATGTAATTGTTTAGCAATACTTTTTTCTAGGTGACAAAAACAGAAAAAAAAAAAAAAATCTAACACACTGCACCTTTATCACCTAATCACCACCAAATTCAATTACTCTTGCTGAGGTTCAGCCCCAGTCTGACATGTCCGAACTCCTGCTGTGGCTCAGCGCAGCCCTTTCCCTTTCCCTCTGCAGCCCCGCCCCCTCCAGTAAACACTTTTTTTGTGTGTTTGTTTGTTTTGTTTGGTTGGTCACAAATATTTTCTCCCACCCTGACGACAGACAACTGAAGGCTGTTATTCGCCTGTGGATCCTGTCAAAAACTAACACGGCTTAATTGACTGCGAGCGAATGAGCTCCTGGATTGATCCTGTCACAGGCTTCCTGCAGGAAGTGATGCTGCTGCCGCGGCTGCTCCATCTGTGGAGGCGCCAACTCCGGCGTCAGTGGCAATCTGTTGCTTGGGAATGAGCCAAGACATTTAAAAAAAAAAAATAGTCAAATTTACAGAAAATACCTCCGGCGCGGTGTGTATTCTGATCAGCTGTCAGTGATGACACACTCGGATGCACATGGAAAGGAAGTAGACAAGATCAGCCATATATATACACCTTGTAATTTTTGCATCATGGTTAGCAATGTCACATTCAAGGGGTGGGGGGGGGGGGCTCTTCCTCCCACTGAACGTATGGCAGGAAAATCAGAAATGCTCTTGTTAGACATTTGATACCAAGGTTATCCTCGGGGGTATTTCCCAAAAAACACCAGCATGTCATCGACGACTGCACTGCCGTCCAAAGAAACGTGGCGTGTACTGTCACCTTACCTGTAACTCACCTCGGCCAGGGCCCGGGTCGCAACCCTGCGACCCCACAGCTACGTGTGTATCCTGGCTCTTTGCCTGTTGTAGGAGGAGTTAGTATTCGGCAAGAAATTGTGGCCGATCGCCCACAATTTGTCTTAAAATGCCACGGATGCTATGTCCATCTTTATATACAGTCTATGGCTGAGGCACCGGCAGACTTTTTCCAAACATGGCGGAACATGTGTTTTCATTTTTGGTCACAGTTACCCCGGCCCCTGCACTCGGACGTATCGGTTGCTGCCTGGTAGACCAGCAGCGAGTTGGTGTCTGGTTAGGCTCCCATTTTGAGAGGCGGAGCCTGGAAAAAGGGGCAACAGTCTCCACACGGAGTTGCGTTGGTGTCCCGGGCGCCTGCTGGTGCCATTAAATATTTAGACAGGCTGTCTATGTAGATGGCAACGGTGAGGAGGCAGCGAGGAATAATCTCGGAGACAGCTGCTGCGGCACATCTGGGTGTCACTGATAGCCGGGGGAAGGTGTGTGGAGGGGGGTTGGGAATTTAAGAGACACAGCTGTCAATCAAACGGGGTGGCAAGGGGCGTCGCCCTTCCCCTGCATTGTGGACTGGCTCTGACAGACAGGGGCTGTCATTGACTGGCGATAGTATGCTAATTCAGCTGCCATATACCCTTATATGGGCGCAGACCCAGTTTTATCCAGGTTATCTCGCGTTAGCATCGTGCAACGATGATAAATAGGAAATAAAGCGCAGGTTAATGACTCTCTCATCCCTCAGGGATATTTTGCTGCCCTGCAGGAGATTTCTTTTTTCTTTAATGGCGCTGATTCGAGGCTGAGGTGCGCCCTCCCGCTAAGGGGGAGGGAGGAGGTTATGGTTGCAATGTGTCAGAAGATATGAGGAAGATTGAGTGTGAAGAGCTGCTCGCTTCTTCTAAGTCTGAACTTGGAGGCTGCACGGCTGGCCTGAAAATCACTTTTAAGCTCCGCCCCTTCTCTCCCAAGCACATGCAGTATGGATGTGGCACTCGGGAACCTCCCCGACACCGTGATTAATGGTGCCCGCTCCTCTCCCCCCCATCTCATTCTGTTACTGTCAGAGTTAAGTGGGCCGAAGACAATAATAAACAGTCAGTCTTCTGTGAACCCCCTAACACGATCATTCCACCCTCCCTCCCCCCGTTTCCAATGAGAAAAAGAGGAAGACAGATGGAGTAAGAGATAGAGAGGAAGTGTGTGTGTGTGTGTGTGTGTGTGTGTGTGTGTGTGTGTGTGTGTGTGTGTGTGTGTGTGTGTGTGGGTATGTGTGTGTGACAGACAAATGGAGAGTTAAAGACACGGGAACAGAACTCACTAATAGAAATGGAGACTGGTAGATATGTCAGGGAAGCAGATTGCATATGAAGTTCAGCGGCACCTCTTTTCTGAGAATAGGTGCAGGATTTTAAAGGTGCAGTGTTTAGAAGACATCTAGAGGTGGGGTTGCATGCTGTGCCCTTGTGAGCAAGCAGGAGAACCTATGGTAGACTTCAGTTGTCATTAATACCCCAAAAAATGTTTAGTGTGTCCACTTTTACAACTCTAAAAACATGGCGGCCCCTGTAGAGAGGACCCAGTCCTCATGTAAATATACTTTAATGGGCTATTTTAAGGGTGATCAAAGAAAGAAAATACATTTAGGTGATTATTAAGTCATGAAGATGTCAGTACACAGTTGTTTTGCAATATTTCTTTATATTTTTTGACAAAAATGGCCAAAATATTACACACTGCGATATCATTTGCATATACTTGAATGGTTATTGTTTCTATGAGCAATAATCAATCCAATGATTGATCTTCATAAATGGAAATACATAGCCTGCAGTGCTGACTCCAAATGAATCGTTTTTGTCAGAATACGCAATCAATTATACATTTACTTGATTTCAGTCTGACGACTTTGTTATTTTGAGGATGCATATTTGTGGACACTATGTAAACAACAAGGTGGGCCTGATTAAATCCAGATATGACTCCTAGTGTGGACCCTCACGCTGGAAGCCCATGCACATGGCTTTTCAAATATATTCGATAACATAAGATCAATCTTTATTCATCCCACAGTGGGGAAATGTACAATAAGATAAATAGTTTATGAGAGCAGATATGTTCAACATAGTTTTGGTGCATAATTTGATTTCCTTAAATATGCTAAAGCATTCTGTGGACAGTTTTCAACATTTTTATGTAAGAATGGGACATGTGGGAACTATCTGCAAAACATGTACATACGTCATTTTACATGCAAATGTAATTGCTTGCATCCACTAAGTTTCTTACTGTCCATACAGAGCCTCAGAAGAGTGTCAGCAAGCGGGGATAAAGCATGTATCTGGCTTATATAATCATTTCCTGTCCGTCTTTACCATGTGCACCTGTCACTTTGAATCTGCCGTGTGTGTGAGACTTTGCACCATGCGCAGCTTGATGGATAATTTATTCGGTGGGAGACGCCAGAGAGAAAATTAAACTAAATGACCAGCTCTGCCCATTTCTTCTGATCAGCATCAGCATGTAATGGGTTTGTTGCCCCCTCCACCAAGTTTCTGTGTGATGCTGCATCAAAGTGAAATCGTTACCATAACAAAGCAAACAACAAAACTTGATTCTCAACTGGTGGGCCGTGACCCAAAAGTGGGTTTTCAGTGGGGAAAAAAAAGTTAAGAAAAAAAAATCTGCTTTTGTTTTGAATGGGAGTTTTTGTGCATTGGAGCACATTCTATTCACTCTCCTTAACAATTGGTGGCAATAATGGCCTGTAGAGCTAATAACGCTGAGGTTTCTTTTCATATGCTAATTGGCCAAGTGCAACACCAACACAGAAATTGTCCTCAATTTGGGTAGTGACTCATCTTTAAGGGGTGATGACGGGTCCCGAACCCAGAACGGTTGAGAACCACTGTTTTAAAGAGTCATCGGGTTCTTATCAGGACTTGAAGTTCAACTCTGACTAATATGGAATGGCTTCAGTCACATTAAAGTCAAATGATTTAGTGGAGACACTTTGGGTTTCACACCTGCTGTTTGAGTCACTCGTGAGCTACCTCCTCCTTGCCTCTCTCCGCGGGCCTGTCACTTCACAACGTCTTGCAGCAGCAGCAGCAGCAGCAGCAGCAGCATTGCTCCATCCTTTTGAGACTCCCCACAACAACAGGCCAGAAATAAATGGTCCAACTTCTGGGTTCCGGTGGACTGACCTCAGTGTCAGGGCAAGTCACATTTGTTACAAGTCTCCACGGTGGCCACTACCAGACCCTTCACCGATACCTCCTCCTCTTCCTCGTCTTCGTCGTCGTCGTCATCCTCCTCCTTTCTTATTACAGGGGGATGACCTGCCTCACAGCCCTTGGGCTCAGTGACCGCGAAATCCCCCGGCCCTCCTCCTCGATGCTACTGCTAAGGCTGGATTGTCTCCATGCCTACCGGAGTGGCCTTGGTGGGAAATGGAGTGCCGTGATCTCATCACCATCCGGCACCCATTGTTTTCACTCTCATGCACACTGTGTAATCGCCATGGAGATAAGGGGGATGATTCAAGCCTTTCACCGAGGCAAAGGAAATGTGCCTGTGTGAAAAAGTGAAATTACTGTTTTGATGGCTTTGGATGGCAGGGGGCATAATTGCTGGATGGAGGGTGAAAGACACACATAGGAGATTAGTATTTGTAATAGTGGCGATGGCGGGTGGGCGGCGACCGCAGAAGGTTATGAATGCAGTGGGTCGTTCTAATGAAGCTGAAGCAGAATCTCAGATCGGACTAAAATAGCTTGTTGTTCTTCTCTCCGCAAGCAACCTTTGGCCCCGAGAATTCAAATTGCGCCCTGGATGGCAACGTTGATTTGTGATATTGTTCCTTACTCATCGCCATAGTAACGGTGATTAAGCCTTAGATGCACCTAGACGCTATTTAGTGTTTGTTTGCTTTTTATTTCTTGCATTTATTCATCAGGTTTAAACAAGGTTGAACATTTTCCAATTTTTTTTTCATGTATTTGTTTTTTGCCCATTGTAAACAATGTGAATCCCAATGCTAGCGTTTTCATACGTAGGCACAAAAAGGTGCAGATTGAAACCCATTCAAATCAGTAGTGGTATAAACATGCATCTGCTCATGTCTTCGCTTCATGATACGCTTGGTGTGTGAATAGACAGTATGTAAAAAAATTCCCTTCAAAATAAAAGCACAGTGTATTTATACTTAACTTTTCCAACTCAGTCAAAGGCCCATGAGCATCTGAAAATGGTCCCAGTTGTGAATCCCTGATTTAAAGGATCTCGTCGCCTAAAACTACCACCCACTACTTTTTTTCCCACTACTTTTTGTCTCCGCAGCACATGCAAAAAACAAGTTGACAGTGAGAAAGCGGAGGCATCCAATTAATATGAAATTGTCTCCAGAAGTCAAAAAGGCTTTAGTTCCACTTGAGTGCGTCTAACTGCACGGAGTAAGGCTAATTATAATCCCGCAGAGTATTTATACTATTTACGCTTTGCCCCTGTCATTACTACATGCTGTAATCCTCCGACCTTTGTTGTTGGCATGCATTGATGAGCCTTATGCCAGTCGCCAAAAATACTTATTTACCTGTTCCTAAAGGATCCAGTGACTCTTCCAAACAATGCAAAATTAAGCCATTGATACACCTGATAAAACTTACATGATTAGCATTTAAATTGATTGAAATTCATTTTTGCATTTTACTCAACGTCAAATAGTCTCATTATTATGTATGTATCATTGATTATTATTCATATCGGAATTAGTAAAGTAATAGTAAAGTATTTTCACCAGTTGCCATATATAGTACAAATGATGTTATCGGGACAAGAACGACTCAGACTCACAAACTTAAAGGTCCGGTGTGTAAGATTTAGTGACCTCTAGAGGTGAAGTTGCATATTGTATCTGTCACCTCACCCTCACCCTTCTGAACATGTAGGAGAACCTATGGTAGACCAGTTCAAATTCAAAAGATGTAGAAAATGTCTGTATGTAATTGTTTTGTAATATATTTAGAAGTGACAAAAATGACCTAAATCAACTTCAACAGTAGGTGGCGATAATGGCCTGGCTAATGGGGAAACGGACAGCTTGCCTCCGAAGGGGGTGTGGTTTGTGGTTAGTGGTTTTGGGGGTGTTGATGTGAGAGGGAAGCAGATTAGATAAGGCTTGTAGGGCTGCATCCTCTGGGTGGAGGAATAGCCACATGAAGGCAGGTGAGTGAGGAGGAGGCGGAGAGCAGGGTTTTCCTGGTGGGGGCCTGGAACATGAATGGAATTAATGCCGCTGCAACACACACACATAAACACACTCTCTATTTCACCCTCGGCATTCAGCATATGTCCTCCTCTGTTTTGTCTGACTCCCACCCTCAAATTCATCCCATCCAGAAATGGGGCGGGGGGGGGGCGTTGTCAAGCTAATTAAGGAGCATGCGGGGGGGGGGGGGGGGGGGTGTTGCAGCAGCTTGATAGATGTGTAGTGGGGGTAATGGTGTGCAGATCTGTGCAGTGGGCAGCAGGGTTTGGTGGTTGTGTTGCAGGGAGGGAGCTCCTGTACCTGTGCGTGCATGTTAATCAAGCGACGCCTGTCGTTGGAGAGCCAGGGAATTAAGGGGGAAGGGGAGCGTGTCGCTGTGCAGCCTCCAGTGGCGGAGACAAGGCAGGCAAGCTGATTAAGAGCACAAATTCAGCAGTTTGGGCCGGCAGGGAGATGTGTGTGTGTGTGTGTGTGTGTGTGTGTGTGTGTGTGTGTGTGTGTGTGTGTGTGTGTGTGTGTGTGTGTGTGTGTGTGTGTGTGTGTGTGTATTTGTGTGTGTACGAGTGTGTGTGTGTGAGAAGGAGGAAAAAAGGCAAGAAAAGTGTGTATTGATTAACAGTGCTGCTACTGCTGGGAGAAATCTACCTACAGTTTCCAAACAGGCATCACAATACTCCAAAGGGGCAAAACCTGCAAACCTGGCAACCCGTATGCCTGCAGCGGGGGAGGCTGTGATATAGTTGTTGATAAATGTTAATAACTTAAAGGTGCAGTGTAAGAGTTGGTAACATTTTTATGTGATGTTGCATCCCCTCACACTGGACCCTCGAATACAATGTTTACCTTGTGTCATTGACTTCCATTGATGGAATTCTTGTTTTTATATTGACAGTATAGAATAATCATTCTATACATTTCCTCATAATCTGATTTAAAGTTGCAGTGTGTAAATATTTCAAAGCAGTTGAAGGCATCACAATACTTCAAAGGGACCAAAACCTGCAAACCTGGCAACCCGTATACCTGCAGGAGGGGTGCTATGATATAGCTGTTGATAAATGTGAATAACTTAAAGGTGCAGTGTGTGAGATTTAGTGATATCTTTTGGTGATGTTGCATCACCTCACACTGCCTCTTCAGATAGGCAGAGCCGATTACAACAATGTTGTAATCTGTGGTCATTGTGTCATTGACTTCCATTAATGGAATTCTTATTTTTATATTGAAAGTATAGAATAACGAATATGTTTGTCCTTATAATCTGCTTTCAAGGTGCAGTGTGTAAATATTTCACAGCAGTCGAAGGCATCACAGTCCTTCAAAGGGGCAAAAAACAATAAACCTGGCAGCCCGTATACCTGCAGGGGGAGTGGTGGCAGTTGCCATTAAAGCTCACAAAAGAGTTTCGTATACTCACTCCGGGCTACTGCAAAAAGTAGTATCAGTATCAGTGTCAGTTAGTGACACTGCAACAGGGGCCGAGTGGGCTTCAAAACAGTGACCTTTACTTGCAAAGGTGACTGCTCTAACCACTGAGCCACTGCCCCCTGATGATAATAAATATGCAAAAAAATAATTCTAATCCTACATCTAATTTCTCACGTTGCCTGAAATAAGAAAAAAACGAAACAAGAAAACCTCCCAGCCTTATGCGTTTCATGACATTCACAGTCTCCTTCACATCTACCAGCCACTTTCAGCTGCTGCTTGACACAATGGAGGACGGAGCTCCAGAATGAGCAGGCAACATCCCATAGATGGGGGGTGGGGGGTGGGGTAATGTCTCAATGACAAAGGACATTGTTATTCCTGCGGTATTTCGACATCAAACTGCTGGAAATCCTCAATCACCACGTTCTAAAATGACTGTCTCTTTAAATGGGCGAAGCCTAGAGTAACAATGCACACCATACAGAGATGTTATGATCACTACGTTTACATACTGTCATTGACTTCCGTTGAATTCTAGAATTTTGTTGAATTTTTCCATATTGACATCAAGAATATATTCTTAGGAGTTTTGATTGACTCTAAGAATTACTATATGTATTTCCCTATAATCTGATTTAGAAGTACAGCGTGTACGATTTTTGCCACCTCTAAAATATTACAAAACAATTACATAGTGACATTTCCATAAATGTATAATCACTTGTTTCCCATTACCCTTAAACAATCCCATTAATGCATAGGTCCACCCTACGGGGGCCGCCATGTGTTTTTACAGTAGCCCTGAGTGGCCATACTAAGTCGACCATAGGTTCTCCTGCATGTTCCGAAGGATAAGGGTGAGGGTGAGGTGATGGATACAACATGCAACTTCACCTCTAGATGTCACCAAATCTTACACACTGCACCTTTAATATTTACATTAGGAGTGGGTCACCCTAACCCTTACATGTCAATAAATTGTACCTACTGTACCTTTAAATTAAACACATAAGGTCATCCATAATTGAGTTGCCATAGATATTTCTAGATCTCTAGGCAACACCAGGTTATGATCTCACACAGTTCCTCACATTGGCCCCTCCTTCTGCAAGTATGCACAGCCCGACAATGAACAATTTCAGTGCTGAAACATTTGATTAATTGACCTCATCAATGAATCATTTTCGCAAGCTATCGGGCAAACATTCGCTGCTCTCAAATTATTTCCTCCTTTATATCTTTGTAATTTGAGTCCCTCTTGGGTTCCGACTGTTGCCAGGCGAAAACAAACAATTTAAAGATTGATTACCCGGTAACTGAAATGTGACATAAAAGCCTTGTTTAAAAGAAGCAAGTCCTTTTTTTGAAAATACTGATCTCATGTTATCAGCACACCCTGACTTCAAAATAAAAGTCAATCTGGCTCCATGACACCTTGTGAACAGCACAAAAGTTTTTCTGCATGACTGCGGAACAGTGCACTCCTATAGACACACTACTTCATGCTCGGCTCCCCAGATATCTGCAAGTTTTTAATTAGAATGATCTCCCTCTTTACCGCCACAGCCTGATCTAATTTCTCACTAATTGTTGTTATTTACACAATAAAGGTTTACGGGTATTCATCAAGACTCCCTTCCCTTCCCTTCCCTTCCCCCAGATCTCGGCATGTCTGCTGTCGATAATGAGAGAGAGAGGGGGAAATTATTTTCAACAGTCTGTCATTATCTGCTAGTCGTCTTCCTTTTAATATGCTAATGCGGCTGATATCATCAGCTGGTAATTGTAAAACACTTCAACGCATTTTTGGCGGCGCTCACTCCTGAATGAAGACGTTGCAGCCACTACAGTAATCAGTATATGTGTCAAACTCGTGGCCCACGGGCCAAATGTGGCCCACAAGATCATTTTATGTGGCCCGCGAGAGCCTAAAGACATAAGGCTAAAAGAATAAGTCTAAAACGGGGTGTCAAACTCATTGTCACCGAGGGCCATCAGCATTATGGTCGTGCTCAAGGGGTCAGTTTTAATTGTGGGACTAAGTGTAATCACTACTACTACTCAACATAAATGTAAAATAACTGTCTTCATACTAAATGATCATTTATTCAAGTTACAAATATTGTATATGCATTTACATGCATGCGAAAATGTAAACACACTGAATATATTGCTACACATAAAAAGTGACATGTGTAATTACCTAAAGTTCATGAGCCATGTATGTTTTAGACTTTTATTTTTAGACAATCATATGCCTTTAAGCTCTCGTGGGCCACACACAATGATCTTGTGGGCCACATTTGGCCTGCGGGCCACAGATTTGACACATTTGGTCTAAAGCACACAGTGCCCATGTGCTCTTACACCTGCCACTGTTTATGTTCAGTGTGATTACATTTTCTACGATTTGCTACTTGAATAAATGATATAAGTATGAAAACAATTATTTTACAATATGTTAGGTAGTAATGAGATTGCATAGAAATAAAATAAGAAAATGAATAAAATACAAAAAACGTTGAAGTTATTTTACAATATATTATGTAATAATTACATTGTGAAAAAAAAATATTAAAAAAATCTTGAATAAACGACAATCAAGTATGAAGATGGTTGTTTTTCATATGTTAAGTAGTAATTGAATTGTTAAAAAAATAATAATAATAATCAAATCAACAAAAGTAGTTACATTTAGTCCTACAATAAAAACCGACCCCCAGAGAGCAACCATAATGGTGATGTGGCCCTCACTGAGAATGAGTTTGACACCCCTGGTTCCCCGCATCGTTCAGCTCCAGATCTCACACTATAGAAATGTGTAGGCTGGTGTGAAAGCTGTGTTGATGCGTTGCCATGTTCCCTCCTTCTCCTTTTTATCCTTAAGAAATCTGCCTTTGATTACCACTGATCCTCCCATCTCCTTCCTGCCACGCTATTTATGTCACAACATCTTTAAATGAATATTTCTTTTTATTGTCTCTCAAGCCGGAATGATGAAAGAAGAAGAAGACGTGTTCTCCAACCGCGTCCTCCGGGGGATGCTAGTGCTTCTTAGAGGACGGGATCCTGACTTTGTTTTTCTCCTTCGGCTGTTAGTTCCCTGAAGAGGAGCACCGAGTGAAGAGAGAGCAATGAGTGATCGGCTCTCGCCTTCTTTATTCTCTCTCCCCAAGTTTTCGGGGTGGGGGGGATTGTGTTATTGAAAAGTTTTGGATGTCTGTGTGATGCCTATCAGCCCTACACTCGCCTCCGCCCCCCCCCTCGCTGGCGGTCTCTGCTGTTCTCAAATACATGTTCCGTTGGCTGGGAATGGCAGTGGGATGGGGAGGGCTTAATGGAAAAGGGGTGTGATGGCGTACAGAGGTGGCAGAAGGTGTTACTCTATAAAGCAAGCAAGCTGTAAGGGGTCGTGAGTGGAGCATAGACTGTATATTAAGATGGAGGCAGGGTTGGTTTCTGCATCTGAGACAAATTTTGAGCGTGTGCCTCTTGCCGAATCTTAACTCCTCCTATCTCCCGGTTTCTTGAGGCAAAGAGGTGGAACACACACAGAGCTGTGGGGGGGGGGCTCATGGTGACGTGGCCAGGTCGGCCCAGCTGTCAGTCAAGAAGCCACAGCTTTTTTTCCTATTCATTTATCTTGCTGAACTCCTCCTACTTCCTGGTTTAGTCAAAAATGGGCAAAGAGGCTGAAGAACACACATGGAGCTGTGGGTCGGCTTGCGGTGGAGTCGCATCACCCGCAGTACTACGGTCCACACCCATGGGGCATGAACCCAAAAGCATGAGATGGTGACGAGCTTGATTTGAGAGTATTTATTACTCAGTGACATAAAAAAAAATAAATAACAAGCACAATGGTCCAATCAGGCAAATTCCTGAAGTAAACTAAACTTGGATACGATCTAAATATCGAACATGGAAACAGGAGTCTTATAAACATGGTAACAGGTGACGAGAACATACAACGCACTGACACAGAACAAATGGGAGAGAGAGGCTTAAATAGGGAGAGAGAGAACCAGGGCCAGGTGCAGGCAATCAGGGATCACACCAGGTGCAGACACTAAGGGGAATCAGACCGGACAGAGGTAAAGACAGACGTGAACAGGCCAACAAACAGGAAGGGGAAAATCCTCACCAAAATAAAACAGGATGTGACAAAAATGTGACTAAACTAAAGGGGAAAACAAACCTAACTTAACAGACATGGCGACGAGTGACACAGTCAAGAGACCGTGCCCTTAATTATGCGCAATTTCTAACATCGATAAAGTAAAAATAAGCAAGTTAATTAAAAAATCACCCCTCGTACAGTTGTCATGGTAACACATGTGACTAACTGAGACCAAAAAGGAAGTTTGTACCAGACTTTTGTGCCAGCATGTTTCATTCACCTCGGAAGTTGATCTTTTCCATGGGGCCTATGAACTGCAAATGATTTCACTTCCTATTGTGCTTCATCCGTCTGCACCGGAGGTTGTCCCTCAGAGTGGAGGTGGGGTGGTGGCGGTGGGGGGGGGGGGGGGGGGGTT
>JAFBJT010109600.1:170174-180394 GCA_016785325.1 Chascanopsetta lugubris
GCTTGGCGCCCCCCCCCTTCGGCTCCAGCTTCCTCTTCCTCACCTCCCCCATCTTCCTTTATCCTCCAGTCAGAACAAAACTACTCTTCTTCTTCTTCCTCTTCTTCCTCTTCTTCTTCATCATCTTCTTCTTCTTCCCAGTCCGGGTCTGCTGGCTTGGATGCTAATGGTTGGCCATGAAAGTTTAAATACTCTGAATGGCTCAATAATTTAATGATTACCTCTTAGCAGAGAGACGGCGAGAGTCTCCTCTCCTCTGCCCGGCCTCCTCACTAAGTCGGAGAGACAGGGAGAGTTTATCAAACATCCAAACTCGGAGCGCGGAGAACGCACGTGAATATTCCAGCACATGTCACTTAGAGTCTGTTTACATTGTTTTGACGGTGCACCATCTGCAGGAGGTGATCCAAGCCCCCGCCCTCCTCCGGGACACCGAGGAAACACTGAAAGCATCAGTGTGCTTTTTTTTGTTTTCCACACCAGTGATCGTGTATCTTTATCCACATTTTACCTTTCACGCTCCATGCTGGAAAATAAGTCACTGTTTATGTGAGCTACAGCTGCTCCAGGGAACTTGTTTGTTTGGAACTCCAATGCTACATATATTGGGGAAATGTATATTACGAAGATCACCAGGTGATTTGGGAGGTTGTGTTGTTGCTAAGTCAGCGTTGACGTAATTCTTTTTTTTGTTGTTTTCTATAGATCCATCTTCAAGTAGCATTAATTGTCACTGATTGCTTGAATCTGGAGCCTCTGGTACCAACATGAATTGCTCGGTGCCCTTGTTTGCATCCAACCCAAGTGTATTGTAGGTTCAGTGTTGTCCTTGCAGCGGCTTCAGGGACGTGGTATGTTTCAGAACTTGTATAATATAACTGTATATAATTGGCAGTGGATGGTGTGTATCACTCCCTTGGTACACACTTACATTGACTGAGTGTTTCATAGATTATACTCTCTGCTTATTCAGCACATGGCCGTCTGAATAATACAGCACCGGGTAGGGAAAGCAAGAAAAAGCACTATATACCACATCCGCCCCAGAGAGAAGTGTTTGGTGTCAATTTCCATCGATACGACTTCTCTCCATAAAACACAGAGGAAGTCTCCTCCATCGCTGCCGCTCTGCTCTGCGCCGCTGCCGCTGCCGTATCGTTCCAGACGACAGCGGAGACAGATTACAGTACGCGCCGCGTCTAATGGTTTTAAAAGTGGCCGAAAAGTCCCAATTGTTGCAACGACTTTCAGCAGAGATCGGTGGTAACGGAGCCGGAGTCTGCGTGTGCCATCTGCTGAAATACACTCGAGGACGTTGCCCGAGACGCATCTGATGTGAGGAACATGGGGCTATGTGACGTCACCCGTTGGTTTCAGCGGAGTGGTTTTGTGGCAAATTGTGGGCGTGTCCCTTTTCAGCCATCTTGCCGAATCCTAACTCCTCCTCCTGGTTCACGCCTCCTTCAGAAACGGGCAAAGAGGCGGAACACACGCGGAGCTGTGGGTCGGCTCAGGTGTCAGTCAAGAGACCACGCCCCTAAATATACGCAATTTCAAATATCGCTAAAATAAAAATAAGCTACGTTGAAAAAAATTCAACCCCCCCCCATACTGTTGTCACGGTAACACATGTGACTGATTGAGACCAAAACAGAAGTTTGTGCCAGACTTTAACCATGTTTCATTCACCTCTCGAGTTGATCATTTCAATATGGGAGTCTTTGGGGATTCGCTCCCTTTTGGAGTCAGTCCCCGGTGGTTACGCTGAGAACTGCACGTTTTTTCACTCCCTATTGTGCTTCATCCGTCTGCGCCGGAGGTTGCCCGTCGGGTTTTCAACAGATTCCAGGGGAGAGGAGAAAGCAGTGACTATGCATTTCACAGGTACGTGTAAATGGGACAAGGAGAGCGCCATGAGTCACGCCTCGCAAATCTGTAAAGCCGAGCCGGAGCAGACCTCCATCTGCACTCTCTCTATCTCCGTCTCCCTCTTTCCCTCCATTTCTCCCCCTCTGTGGGGTGTGAAGGCCCGAGGGCTCCAGTCTTAATTACTGATGAGAGATGCAGAGCCTGAACACCTGGCCTTACCTCTCAGCGTGATACACTCTGGATTCATTTCTCACCCCGTGGTGTTGCAGGGAATAGCACAAGGCCGTGAATGTAGAAGTAGCGCATGTGTGCGCACCCATGCCTGGCTGTCAGGTGTTGAAGCTGATTCAACTGAAGCCATAAAACATAAAGAGAGGAACTTTGCTATTCAGATTTTCATTGAGGCATTTCTGCAATTCCCAGTGCCCTGGAAGTACCTCGTTATTACAAATGTTTTTTTTGTTTGTTTTTTAAAGGAACCATTTGTAATTTTGACATAGGTCCACTTATCAACAGCAGGTGGCAGAATGATAAGAAAATGTATATCCTCATCTGAACTGTGCGTGAAAACATAGCTAACTTGTCAGTAGGACCATGCTATATAGCAAGAGTAGCTAAAGTGCATTGCTAACGCGCTAAAGCCCAATAGGTGCATGTTGTTATTTGCAGTAAATTGTTGACATACTGATTCAAACCAACCTGTGAAACTACACGTGTCAAACACATCAGTGTCAGCTCGCATTGAGGCAAATATGAGATGAGGGCTGTTTTGTGGAAGGGTCATGTGACCGTGGTTCATCTTGCCCTTTGCTGCTGTCAGATCTAATCAGTTTCTTTGGAGTGTAGCTCTCGCATTATGGAACAGAAGCTGCACCGACTTCCTGTCTCACGGCTGCAGGATCTTACGTAGAGAAGTTAAACCTAGAAATGTGCTCTGGTTACGCTGCAGTTCTTTTTAGCCAGTACGTTCCCACTAGGAGGTTGGAATCGGAGAAAGTAGATTTTTGTCTGGACTGATTTGGGCTCCTGTGATGTCTTTGATGCTTTGCTTGCACTTTTAAGTTTGACCTCATCCATCCTCTCTCTCTTTCTTCTTGTCTCGCAACACAATGCCAAACTGCAGATGCAGGGTTTTCAGCCTCCTCCTCCTCCTCCTCCTCCTCCTCCTCCTCCTCACAAACTCCCGCCCAATTAGTGTTGTTCCCCTCTGACAACCTCAGCTCCATCCCATCCCACTGCCCTTTTCCTCTCTCCTGTCTTTCCCTCCTCTTGTTTTTTTTCTCTCCATAAAACGCCTCAGTTGGAATTCTTCCCTCCTGTCATGGTGGCTCGTTTTTCCTCTTCCCTCCTCTTATCTGTCTTACCTTTTGATAACCCATTCCCCTTCCCCTGTCTGCTCTCGCTTCCTCGCTGCCGCCTTATCGCCCATTCATCTCATATCATGCCAGAACGGCTCGTGGTTCCTGCGTGGCTCCTGTTGAATAGTTATAAGAGTGGATCCTCTCGGCTGTGGAGTTTAGGGCTTTTGTTGGTGGAGGGATCGTTGTGCTCAGGCCTTTGGATGGAAGATGGATGGCAGGACATCAGGGGCTTGACTGACAGGACAAATTGTAATAAATGACTCCCCACGCCAGCAGATGAATGAACACGCTGGGGCCGCGAATAGAACCAATCACAATAGATAAACACTGACATGAAGCCCTCTCCTCCGCCATGACGGGCCAGCTTTTACTTTGAAATGACTACAGGATCCCCAATAGTATGATACTTTGGCTAAGGAACAAGAGAACAAGTGTCCGTAAGAGAGATACTGAGTTCCATATTTACTCATGACCCACTCTAGTGGTAACAAAGAGGTATTGCTGCTTAGATTGTGTTCTTTCTTGATATCTGCATACAGCCAAACCTTGTTTTCTCTATGGTTAATGGTAATTGCGGTATAATAATGGTATTGATGTGATTATGGTGGCGGCAGTAGCTCAGTCAGTAAGGATGTAAGCTTGTAAGTGGAGGGTCGCTTGTTCAAGTCCCATATGGACCAAGTGTGGACATTGGACTGGTAGCTGGAGAGGTGCCAGCCCTTCCTCCTGGACACTGCCGAGATGCCCTCGGGCAAGGCACGAAACCCCCAACTGCTCGGGGGCGCCAGTATATGGCAGCACCCTCGCTCTAACATCTTTCCCCCCAGTACATGTATTGTGATTGTGTGTGTATCTGTGTGCGTGTCTGCGCAAGTAGAGCATGTAAAACAAACAAAGCAAAGCACGTCAAAAATGAATACGCGTGAAACAATGGAATTTCCCCATTATGGCGACTAATAACGGCAATCTTTGGATGGTGGCTCAGTGGTTAGAGCAGTCGCCTTTGGATGCAGCGGTCACTGGTTCGAATGCCACTCGGGCACTGTTACAGTGTCACTGATACACCCCCCCCCCCACACACACACACACACCAAAAAAAAGGCCCTAGCTGTTACTGGTAGAGATACCGCGCAACCCAGAATGCTGGATTAGCAGTAGAAGATGACATGACATGATGTTATTATAAATTCATGAAGTTGTCAGTATGAAAGCCGTCGCTCCCGTTGAGGAGTTATCAGAGTGGATCCTCTTGGCTGTGGAGTTTAGGGTTTGGATGGTTGTTTTGCCCGGGCCTCTGGATGCAAGATGGATGGGAGGACATCAGGGGCCTGACTGACAAGGTAAATTGTAATAAATGACTCCCCAGGCCAGCGGACAAATGAACACACAGGGGCCACGAATAGAACCTATCACAATAGATAAACACCGACATGACGCCCTCTCATCTGCCTTGAACCACTTTCTTTGTGTCCGAGCAGCAGTCTGTTACGTACACACCACACCGAGGTCACGGCTTGTACATGTGTTGCCCATGCAAGGGTGTGGATCTGTGTTCATGCATGCACCTGTTTGTGTGATGTTCACTCACTCCGAAGATGTGATGGATGGAGGTGTGTGTGTGTGTGTGTGTGTGTGTGTGTGTGTGTGTGTGTGTGTGTGTGTGTGTGTGTGTGTGTGTGTGTGTGTGTGTGTGTTTACTCTCTGTGTCTCTCTACACGTTTGTTCAAAGGTTGTTTTTGGTCGTGCACGCGTGCCCTGACTTTCATCCTCCCTCTGAGAGCAGCGTCATGCACCCAGCCGGGAATAAAGGTGCATCACACGCGAAATTACGCCACTGCTTCGCTGAGCTGAGCTCAAAGACACACGCACATTTTGCATTTGCACAAATTTGTTATTTCTTAATGTTGTGAATCTGCAGCGTTTTTTTTGAATAAAGGGAAGAAGAAAATGGCTTTGTGCGTAATGACAGAATGGTTGCATAAAAGAGTAACAGTGGATTGGCTGCGCTTAAGTAGCACTTTTCGGGGCTTAACGACCACTCAGAGCTCTTCACACATGCAGGTCACATTCAGCCATTTACACACATCCATACAGAGTTTCTATCCTCAGCGCCGCTCCATCGATCATCCATACTTTTATGTCTCACGCAGGCTTCAGGTGTAACTTAGAGACATGGATGCATTGATTTGTAGACTGGGTATCAAATCACCAATCTTCTGATCAGTGGACAGCCCGTTCTACCTCATGCCGTGCACATTTAAAAGACAAATAATTATTGTTTTATGTTATTCTAAAAGTGCACGTTTTTATGTGAACCTGATAGCCCAGTGAGGTGAACATTGGGTTAGGCTAATATTGAGTGCCCCCTGTGGACCTGGAGACAAATTACGTCTCGTAATCTGAAGTACCCTCAGTTCAGACTAAATTGTGGGTTTGGTGGACAGAATATTTATTTATGTCATAATAACATGTAACGTGTGCTCTTGAATGTATTTAGAATGTTCTATTAGCAACTCATTTAAAACCATAGTTGGAAAAAAGATGTGAATGAGGCAAATAGTCTGAATAATGTTATCCTGTTTGTGTCGCGTTAAAACAACCCATCATGTTCCCTCATGTTTTCCACAGAAGTGTGAAATTCTCTGGTGCTGCTAATGAAGATAAATCCACTTCCTGGGTCTTTGCACTACCCGAGATGATTGGAAAAAAAAAAGAAAAAAAAAGCTGAGAGCCGCTGTAATTTTTATTCCCCACGTAGCCGAATAAAAATGGGCTCAGGAAGGAAGAGCAACGAGACCCGCACGGAGATTAACTCCATCAATTTTATAAAGAGCCGGAATCAAAGCGCACAATTAACCTTCCTTTGTAATTGAGCCATGATATCATAATAATAAACTGCCACGTCTGTTTCTAAATGTCTCCGAAGACTAAGTTCCTGTCACCTCTGTGGTTGTATAGTCCTCATCCGTTATTACAATAATAATAATATACCATTCTAAATAAGAGTTGTATTATAAATAAATACCAGCCCATGACACTGGGAGCAGTAACCTGAACTGTTAGTCATCCCCCCCTGATGCTTCTCCTCTCTTTTCCTCCCTGGAACAAAGTCACACCGGGGCCGCGTGATAATGATGTCTCTTTATATGATAATGACGCTTCTTTCAACTCTCTGAACGTAGCCGGGCAACTTCCCCTCCACACACGTTAGTGTTTCTTTTTTTCCGTTCCCATGGCGCCATTCATAATAAATGAAGCAAGTGTGTGTGTTTGCCCATACATGTCGTAGAAGAGCTGCTTCTGGTTTGAAATAGAAATTCACCTGGCTCACGTGCAGTTCGACGATCGGCCACTAGTTGGTCTCACGTGTCAAAGATTTTCTAGCCAGAGTCATGCGCTGAATTTTTTAACCTGTTGATAGTTTGTGGGACTATTTCTACACAGAGTAGGAACAGTGATACCTTTTTGTATTGTTAAAGGTGCATTTGGCAACTTTTCTTTGATAGAAATGACTTTTAATCGCTTGGAGTTAGAGAATGCAAACAAACCACTAGCATTCTTTCCCTTGTGGGAAACGTGCTCATGCTGGACCCAAAATGGCGGTACCTCTACTTTCAACTGGCCCCAGCTCAGGCTCCACTAGTCAGACTTTCGCTAGCTTATGACCAGCCATCATGGCTTAGCTCTTTTGGTATAAACAACCATTTTCTAAAAGGTTTCCCTTATACTTCTTCCAAAGAGCTGTGCGGTTTTTGAGCCCCTCCCTGGAGAAGCAGCCGCTCATCCTTAATTTTATTTTTTCCCAGTTTTCAAAAATAAAAACAATTTAAGGCCCATCTGAGCACGGGCCCCGTATCCTCTCCTCCTCGCCTATAGTTTTTCATTTTCCTTGCTTATGAGCTCGCATCCTCGCTAAGCTGCAAATCAGATTACCGCATGTACCAAATCATAGAGCCTTAAATATGTATGACCCATCTTAATGAGGTAGTATAGCTCGCAGCCACTTTCCCCCCTTTAAACCAACTGCGCTCGCTTTTACACGTCCTAACAAACCCGAAAAAGAAAGAGATTATCTCCTTTTCCAAAGCGTAGACATACGTGAATGTTTTCCATTTACGGAGACGCGTGACGCTCTGAGCAGTGCGGTGGTGACAAACGGTATTGCATCAACAGCACAGAGAGACAGAATAAGACAAAAAGAAATGAGGACATGAAAGAGGCGAGATGCAACGTTAAGCAGCTTAAGACAACGAGGAGAAGGCAGCTCATTTGGAGACCAAATGGCTTCTCCTGCTGCCCCCCCCCCCACACACACACACACGTGAAAACATCTGATACACAACCGCCCACACGTACAATCCACTATCTGTACGACACATGGGTAAACCCGCCGTGCTTCCCACGTACATGCATCTATCTCCTCTCCACATTTCTCCCGTGGCAAGAAGGCGGGGGGGGTGGGGGGGGGGGGGGGGTGCAGGGGGTGGGGCTTGACTGAATAGAGCGTGGTGAAGCAGAGGAAGGAGTGATGAGAGAGTTGAACGGGTGGCGGGATGGAGAAAAGGGTTGGAGAGAGAGATGGGTGCAACATGTCCCATCATTGCAGAACCAGAGGGGAGGAGCCAGAGGGGAGGAGCCAGAGGGGTGGAGCCAGAGGGGAGGAGCCAGAGGGGAGGGAGGAGAGGATGAGTCAGACTAACCGATGAGAGAGGGCACATGGAGAAGAGAGGAGTTCAATAATACATGTTTGGGATTCCCTGTGGCCGCCCTCCATGCTGTCCTGCCTCAGAGGTGCATGGTGGAGATCGTGGATAAAGCCTGAAAATATGGCAGATGATGTATTTTGTTTAGTATTGGGTACATAGTTCTGTTTTCTTTGGTTCAATTGGTAAACAAGTCAATTTACATTGAAACAAAGACATTTGAACCACTTTGAGTATTTTAAAAATGTGTTTTCTATACGTATTGTAAGTATTGATATGAGCTCGCAATAGGCCATTAATCAGCTGCCCCACAATATCAGGACATTACATGTTGCCCTGACAAACTTTCTTAGCAACTCCAAGGGCAGTAAATGACTATTTTAACAAACTTAATTTGCAATGTATTCCATTTTTTGATTAATCAAATGGAAAAAACATCAATTCCTAGACACTTGTTTGTCGAAAAACGCATTTATGTAAATAGAGAAACTGAATATTCTACATTAAGATGGAAACAAATATTGTTATTTACGGTTTATTTATCGTACATGGTTTTTCCTTGCTGAACTCTAATTTGTTATTTATTCTGTTCATCCAAAGGTCAGTGCTGTCAGGATGGTTTGTTACCCAGCCATGAGTTGATACGGCTTACTCTAAAGTTCAACCCTCGGGAAGGTACAGCACCAAATAGTCAGATGGGGAGTCCATTGTTGGAACTCCCTGCAGTTCAGCCAAATATGCTGAGGCTACATCCTTTGTGTTGGGTTTAGGGATTTCGAGGGAGGTGGCTGGTCTTTGCAGAAATGGCGGAATAAGCCTTTAGAAATCCAATTGTGAAATCTCTTGTTTGTCCTCGGAGGTAGCGTTAGGATTAAAACCAGTGATGTTGAAAGCATCTGAGTCAAACCTGCATTCGAAGATGGGGGAACCATTTTTATTTTGAAAGGTCTGATGTTACACTAATTGTCCGCAACAACACATCATCAGAATTAATTGGAAAAGTCTGAAAACACAGCGTGACCGAGGCAGAATAAAGGCTACATTCGAGGAAGAGGGAAAAAGCCCCATCTTTATCTTCCACATTCTCCACCTAATTGCCAATTACTGCTCTATGATATCACATAATCATATTACAGGATTCCGGCTCCACTGGACGGAGTCGCTCCAGTAAGGACAGAGTGTGACACGCGCCGAACCACCGACGATTTAATTGCAGTGTCAGGACACACAAAGACTGTTCATGTCGCCAGGCTCGGGGAGTGACAGCGTGATGATGAAACCAGGTTTCATTTGAATAGCGGTGTAATTAAGTCACCAGAATATTGCCATGTGATGAAATGTGGAATTTATTAGTTATTACTCCACCGTTTGTTCTCTCCGAGAAGGATAAACATTAGTGACAAGTGTTGTAGCCGGTGTGGATGAGATCTGAACTGAGTGCTGGAGTTCATGTTCATGTAGCTCACGACTCACTCTAGTGGTGAAATAGTGGTATTACAGGAATCACTAGTGAAGTGTTTTTGTGAAAAAAGTTAACCTGCGCACTTCCTGTCATGTGATCAAAAAAAGATTTTAAAAAGCCAAGTCTTGGTGAAATAATTGATTTGACTCTTAAATCAAGAAACAATATAAACTTTCAGTCTTTAGACTTTTACTTTGAAACTCATACAGGAAGTAATGTCAGAGTCTATGAAAGTGATGCACACCACTCAACTGCTGTTGTGGCCGGGGTAGACGAGATCTAGACTGAGTGCTGTAGTTCCTCATGACTCACACTAGTGGTGAAATTGTGGTGTTGACAGTGTTGAGCAGTGAAGTTTTCTGGTATTTAGTAACAAAAAAAAAAAAAAGGTTAACCTGCGCCACTTCCTGTTATGTGATAGAAAGAAAGAAAGAAAAATCGGGTAAGGGTACGACACGCGCCGAACCACCGACGATTTAATTGCAGTGTCAGGAAACACAAAGACTCTTCGTGTCGCCAGGCTCGGGGACTGAAAGCGCGATGATGAAACCAGGTTTCATTTGAACAGCGGCGTAATTAAATCACCCGAATATTGCCATGTGATGAAATATGGTTCCCATGCAGATTTTATTCGATATGAATGTCGCGTTTGTTCTCTCTTGTGAAGAAGACACATGAAGTTGGCCACAGGCTCTGGATGCTTGGTTGCATAGGTTGAGTTCTGTGGCTCGGTGGTCGGGTGGGGGTGGGGGGGGGGGGGGGGGGGAACGCCCGCGGCGGCGCACCCCACGGGGGCGGGGGGGGGGGGGGGGGGGGGGGGGCAGT
>JAFBJT010109601.1:14125-24498 GCA_016785325.1 Chascanopsetta lugubris
ACAAAATCCTCCCGCGGGCCAGATTGGACCCTGTGGCGGGCCGGTTTTGGCCCGCGGGCCATATGTTCAACACCCCCGATCTACGTCATCCACCGGGGGGCGATATCTACTCACTTCCTCTGAACCTGGTAGGATTCAAAATTCAAGTCGATTGTCCATTTCGGGTCATTCTGTAAAACAGTGGTGCAACGTGGCGAACTCCATTGAGTGAAGCTATTCCTGACGCAAATGCATTATGGGTAATAACAGAGGTAAAAGCGACGCCATCCACAATTGCTGCGGTCAACGTATACGACGGCCGTCGATCCATCGAGGTTTAACATTAGCGTGCAGGAAATGAGCTCGTTGGCTCTATGGTCAAAGCACAGCTGCGAAATTGGACATCGTTGTTCCGTAGAACTATTGTCGTCTCGTATGCAACTGTACATTTTGAGGCAAAAATTCCTAACAATGCATCGAAGCGCTAAACAAGGGGTGGAAAGCCTGCGTGAATCAGATGGGCCCTTCCTCTGATTGGGCGGGTCGATTCTAAAATGGTTCAGTCTGGACCCGGGTGACGGAGTGACTTTAGCGCCCGACAACCACAAAGCCAGCATGTCTCAAATCTTGCTGATCTGTCTCGATATTGCACACATTCCCCCGCAAACCTCCTCGACCAATGAGTGCACTCAACTGTCGTCCTCGAAATGTAATAACATTCTTCATCAGATGCGGTCGGCCATGAACACACACACACACACACACACACACACACACAAAGGCTTTTTGTTGACAGAAGCACGCGAAGCCGGCTGGTAAAGCTGATATTTAGCCCCTTTGAAAATAATGAAAGTTAACAAATCCATTAAATGGGAAAAACCGCTGGGCACAGAGAGCTCAGAATGCGGCGCAGGACCGAGCCAAACCTGCAGCAACACAATCGCCGCTTCCAGCGAGAGACGTAACTTCGACACGAGCCCAAAACCAGAGGAGTCGGGAGTCTCGAACAACTTGGCTCGGCCGGGTAATGGAACCCTGCAGCCGCTGATTTCACTGTATTTCCACACTGCGCCGGGCAGGGAGGCATTCTGCTCTGCTTGCATTTTCATGAATGGTTGTGTTTGTGTTGGTTCTGTTGAGCTGCGAGTGTCACATGTCAGTCAGCTGCAGGTATCGAGCCCGGATGTGAAGGGATTTCATGCTTTGGCGCTTTGGCTTTTCGAAGGGAGACCTCTTCCAGCAACGGTGCGGGTCAAACCGCAGTCAGCTGCTCTCTGCCGGATAAAAGAAGTGTCCCGCTCCCTGAACGATCGGACTCTTGGAGCTGCGGTGATATCGGCACCCTAGCCCACCTAGTGGTGAAGTTGCATATTGCAGCTGAGTGCTCCTACATCTTGAGCCTGAAAGAAAAGCGTGGGGCAACTGTCCAGCCGAAGTGGTTTATCGTGACGCTTGTGGCCATTAAGTGATTTGCGGTTCGCATTTCCAGGCTCGCCTGCGCCGAGGAACATAAAGTATCAACACTAACAAATAATCGCAAAAATAAAGCCAGCAAATAGCTAGCCAGCTCGCTGGCAAAAAACGCCACCAACACCCCAGAGTGACATCAAACTTGTCAAACCGACGTCATTTAGAGTCATACACATATTAACATCTTCATTTTCAGATTTTTTGTATCTTAATATTTTTAGGTGGAGGCTTCCAAGTCCAACAGACTCTACGTCTTGTCTTGCACAACAGCGAGTTGTTTTATTTTCATCATTTCATTGCACTAAATTACTAAACTAAGCAGAACGGACAACAGAAACCTTTGTGCGTAATGCACCTTTAAAACCTCTGTGGATAAAAACTTTGTCCATCACACGGTATGTAAAAGTCTCTTTATGCATCGATTGTATAACGACGTGTCATGTGATTATTTTACATCTCATTTGTCCCGATACATTCCTTTAACCCAAATCTCACACACAGGACCTTTAAATCACAGCCGGAAATAAAGGGGGAGAAAAAGCAAAGGGGGGAACATGGGGAGGGGCGGGGGGGGGGGGGGGGGGGGGGGGGGGGGGGGTTGCTGACTGGTGGCTGAGACAGAAGGGAGTAATTACCCCTCGTCCCTGACAATGGAGCATGATTTACGCCTCTTCAATTAAAATGTCAACGATGGCCCACTGGAGAGACACCACAGGGCTTTCACTGGCCCCGCCCCCCCCCCCCCACCCCCCTGCCCATCATTCTTGGCCAGGCAGAGGAGTGGAGAAGACGAGGGGGGGAGGGGGCGGGGGTGCGGGGCTAAATGGAGACCGTCCTTTTACGATCCCCGCGACGGAGCTTCGGCTGCGAATGAACTTAATGAGCGTGGCGAGGCGCAGGGCGCCGGGCCCCACGAGCGGCAGACAGGTGGAACGGCCGACTCCGTCTCCTCCAATCGGGCGAAACCTCAGGCGCGTTGTCTTCTGAGGAGCGAGTCCACATCTGTCCGGCTGCGTCACACACACCTCAGCGCAACCTGTGGCTTGTTAGAGGCGCAGATGTTGCACATCGGTCACAGCGATGCACATGCTGCAGGCCGAGGTCGGAGGGGAGGGCCCTCCTGCGTCGCCCGCCGCGTCACGCGCAAGACGCGTCCCGGGTTAGCGGCGACACGCTAATACACATCCGCCGCCACCGCGGGGATATTTTACAACGGGGGTCACTTTTTTACGGTTCAGCTCACGCTTTGAGAAACACGATCGACCAAATACAGGAAATCACTTTATTTCCTACGAGGCTCAACAACCAGGGGTCTGCATTAAGAAGCGGGTTCAACACTCCCTGGTTTGTGTTTTCCTCATCCAGCTTCTCTTAAAGGGCCAGTGACCCGTTACGACTCATATGATCTATTGGTGGAAAGGGAATGAAATACAATACATATGTTTTTTTTTTCTGAATGAAAAACAAATGCGAAAAGTCCTTTAGGCCACATGGCGCCATGTAACAGACACAGAGACTGCAGTACTGCCATTTGGCCACTACTCTCAACATATAGACTGTATGTCATTCCTATGACACATCAGTTAGGTTCACTCTCCGTCTATTCACAGAAGCCCAGAATGGACAATCTAGACCAGGGCTGTCGAAATTAATTTAGTCCAGGGGCCACATCATTTGACCAGTGAAATGATATGACAATAACAGATAAACATCAATAACTCCATATTTGTCCAAAATTGGAGAGGGAAGGATAGCTGGGTTCAATCGTATTACAATAATACCTGAAATTAACCGATCGGACTGACATAAAGATTCACTATCCATTTGTTTCTTCAACAACTTGGACGTTTTCCAACATTTTCAGCGTAAAAAGTAATTTTTTTGGATTGTGATGAAAACCAAACCTGATACTTCAAACTTTGTCAATCACAACTAATGAGCATTGGTTATGTTTTTCTTTGGGATCATACATCCTGAATCCATCATACCACTGCTTCTCTTTAAAATATTATGTACATCCAGCACAGGGAGGGAATGTGGTTAGATTTACATTGACGTGGTGGGAACTGGTGTTTATTGTCATTTTTCTTGGAGAAAACCTGATGTGGATATGTTTTATGACATAAATTGGGGATTTATGAAGAAATCCAATATACCCAGCCCCTATTCTTTGACTTGAATGCGATTGTATTTCAGAAACTCTCCTGCTTGAGTCCAAAGTCCATTCTGGGTGTTGACAGGTTTATTCTGTCGCACTATAATGGATTTTCCAGCTCTCTCCAAAAAGTGGTTATCGTGTACCCGAATAAACTGCTCCATTTGATCCGCAAGCGAGCGCTGATACGGATTCCAGTCCGAGCAATTGAGCGAGACGCGCGAATGGACGAGTTGACGATAGCTTGTTAATAATTACTAAAATATCAGAGGGGGTCCGACGGTGTCGTTTTGCCCGCCGACCACCAGCTCTGTGGTTTGTGTGCTGCATGGACAGAAAGTAATAGATTATACTTTCCCATCAGGGGCAGCAGCTGCTGGGATTTTATGTATGTTCCTTCCATCTGTGCAGCCGGTGCGTACTTGCACCCGACACTTGTGCAAAGCCTGCGAGAGCAAAGAAAAACAAGAAAAGGGGCACGGACGACGTGAATTATGGCAGAGCTAATTGGCTGCCAGGCACCGAAGGGCAAATCTGATAAATGCTAAACAGGAACAGGCAGCGTCCTTCGCCTTCAACGGCTGCATTAATCCGAGAGGTTCGGAGGAATTCTGCCAAAGTCACGCTTGGACAGAGAAAGCTCCCTGTGCCTCTTTTAGCCGGTGTCAGAGCATCAGATGGAATTCATACATTACTGTAAATGCACGGTCTACACTGAGAGGTCGTGCTGGCTCGCTAATGCGGAGTGACACGGAATGGAAAGTGAGACGGAGTGTGGCCTTTTCGGTGAGACGGTCATTTCCATAAGAGAAGGACGATGGTCTCACGCCACAGCTGAGACGGAACGTCCAGCTCCGGGGGGGAAGACGAGCCAAGAGCCTGGTCAGACGAGTCGGTGGTAAACTCATTAACGTTTGTCCAAGAAATAATTTCTCTCCTCCGATGCTTTTTCCAAAGCTAAAAAAAAACAAAAACTACGCACCCAGACACAGATGGTGTCACTCAACGAGGTATGCATCCAAAACCCAGCCGCTGCATTTCTGAGAGGCTCCGTGCAGCAACAACAACAAGAGCAGTGGCGGTTCCGAAATGATGTTTTCATCATTTTTCTGTGGTCACATGATACGAAGCCACAGCGGCTCCAACGCAGGAAAAAACAACAGACCAATAGGGAAACCCCAGACTCCTCTCATATAAACAACATCTAACAGTCCAAACCACCTTATGGAAGAAGCAAAAAAATTCAGATTTTCATCTCGACCTCAACAGTGGAATAAATCTACAATTTTAAAATCTACAAAGCAGTCGTAATAATAATAATAATAATAATGAAATGTATTTCTAAATGTTTATTACACATTTTCGAGAAAGCAGCAATTAAAAGTCATAACATCGATTTAAAGATGAAATAGAATTTTAAAAATCTATCAAAAATCATAGAAAATGTATTAAGTAAAAATAAAAATTAAAATAAAAAGAATGAAACGTCATCTTGACAGATGCTTGGCCTCTTCTGCCTTAAATTACCTTGAAAAGCCTTAAATGTCACCGGGGCGATATTAAAAAAAATCATCGACGCATTAATAGCCTGTGTTGAGAGCCAACAAACTGAAATGACATCATCATATCAACCCTGTAAACCCCCCTGGCAGCTATTTGGAGCAACTCCACTGATGTTTGGTTGAGGCAGGCACAAAATGGCTGTTGTCCAAACGCGGTGGAGACAAACAGCAAGATGGTGCCTTTGTGCAAAATAGATCATATTCCCAAAATATGTCAAAGGCAGGAAAAGCTTGACTGGACAAGTTTTCGATAGAAAAGAACTTGCTGCACCACTTGTTTGCAGTCCTTGAGTTTCATCGAGCACTGACGGAACAATAATTGTCTTACACGCAAGGACGCTGAAAGAGCTGGGTATCAAACTATTGACCTCTTGGTTCCTGGCTGACCGGCTCCAGCCCCTGCGCCTCGGTCACCGGGCTTAGAACTTTTCCGAGTTGAATCCCTCATGAGCAGGAAATCCAACGTCATGGTTGGAAATCGCAGAGCTCCATCTGTCCCTGCTTTACCTGATATAGTATCCTCCCGTCACTACACATCGCTTCCTGTCCTCCACGTGTCCATGTTGGTTGGCGGGGGCAGGACCGTAAATCAAATTACAGGTTTTCTCCTCGGGGCCTTTAACTTCCACCCAACTGACGTGATCTGGTTATGATCTCTCCCAATTCCTGCCTCTCGTGAGCTGTCGCAGTGCTTGTGTGGGCGAGCGCCGCAATGAGGTCTCAGTGGGTTGAATGGAGTCGCAACATCGTGAGCCGAGGCCACGTTAATTAGTCAGTTTAATTAGGAAGATTAAAAAGCCAACACATTAAATAAGAAAAATCACTGCGGCGGCTGCTGTTTTTTTCCACTCGCAGTTTGTGACGGTAACTCGTCTCAAGGCAATTTTCCTCAATTCAAATCTCAAAAGACCATTTCCTGATGTTTGTTTACAATTTCTGAAACACAGACTCATAAATCTTTCTTATCTGCCTGGTTTGATCGGGGTGGTTACGGCTAAAAGATCACAGCCAATGTCTTAAACGTCGGCTTCTCTTAAGTCGGCTTAAAGTTCCGAAGAATTCAACATCAGTGGCGAATTCCATGTCTGCTGGATCAGAGGCTCGATTGGGGAGATTTTATTGACCTTTGATGTGACACGTTAGGTTGTTTTGGGAAACTGCTTGATGTTGCTAGGAGTTTGAAACTCGATGAGGTGATAGATGGCAAACTAAAGGAGAGAGAATAGTTAAATGTTTGTCCCTTGAATGTGCCAGAGCTTTCTGATCAACGAGAAATTGACAGAAATGTTTGAAACTCTCGGAAAAAGTAGAAAATGAGATGTCCACCAACTTTCAACTGGTTCCAGTTACCTACGTGTACTTTGTACTGGGTGACCGAGAACCTTCATAGACATCATCTGGTTCTTGACTAGCCACGGTCGCAAGTTTGCACATGCAAAAGTGGGCAACAGGAACATTCGCCTCCAGAGGTGAAGTGAACTTTGACCCCAAAACATTCACGTAGGAGCTCTTCAATACTCTGCTGTTTAGTAGTTTCTGCACAATTCTACCAAGTATCAGTCAAACACAGATGAGAGCAGGAAAACCTTGGTAGCGATAAGTGAGTCTAGGGATTTGCATGAAACCTGAATTCAGATTAAAAGTCAGAGGAACCATTATGCAATAGAATATGATATAAAATGAAACCTTTGTTTCGTGAAACAAAAGCAGCGTCTCAGCTTTTTGTCATAACAGCCTCCCGTAATAGCTGGAGACTATTCAGACGAACATGTGCACCGGGGGGGGGGGGGGGGGGGGGGGCCAACAACCAAAAAAAAAAAACCTATGGGGGGGGGGGGGGGGGGGGGGGGGGGGGGGGGGGGGGGGGTTCCAACAAACTGCAACATTAAGCCCCAGGGGAGCTCTGTGTGAGAGTGTGGATATTTGGCTCGTAGAGGAGATAGGGCTGATCACTTTTTAGGGTTTCGACGCGATGAGACAATCGACCCAAGAGACTCCATTTTGGATCGAGACGTTGGGCCCGGGCGAGTGACAGCTGCTGCAGGGAAGGAGAGTCCTGGAAACAGGGGCCGGGGTAATGGGTTTGCTGGAGAGGTTGGAGGAATGATCCCGGAGGGGGCCCTGGAGAGGAGCTAGCTGGCTGCCCAGATGAGGATAATCTGCGTGGTGGGGCAGAAGTGATGGTGCCAATCCAGATGTCGCAGCCTTTTGGACAAGTAAGAGTGTTGGATAGCACGTTAGCGAGAGCATCCGATGCTCAAGTGCTACCGAAGCAGCCGAGCGAGCCGTTATGAAGAGTGACGGAACAACATTGGTGAATCTGAGCCTTGGAGAGTTTAGAATAGTCCAGATTATGACATTAGGAGGCATGTATGACCTCAGAGGAAATGACTGTGGATGGTGGTCGAGAAGGGAGCGTGTGCCCCCCCCCCCCCCCCCCCAAATAGAACACCATCCAAGTGGGAGCCTGGCTCCGAGAGGACAGTAGCCGCCTTTGTTTCTCTGTTGTGATGACAGATACTGGGGCCTTTTATGATTTCCATGAGCACATGGCAAGACGTCAAAACGAGTGAGAGGCATTGGAATCAGGGAAAGGTCACGCGAGGTTTTATGTAATCGCCAGCTCAGCATTTTTTTTTGAGCCGACCCCAAACAAAGCTGCTGAGCAAGGGCGAGAAATAAAAAGCAAAGGGTGTGGAACAGAAGAATGATGAAGAGCGATGACATCAGAAATGGAGCTTCGAAATCTGAAACAGGGCCAGAGGGTGAGTTTTACAATGTCTTCATACCGAGTAAAGTGTATCAAAGGCTCTGAGGGGAATCAGCTGATTACAAAATGTATCCCTGTTGCTTTAACCTCCCGTTAAACTCTCCGATCAGCGGGGGTTCTCCTAATTAGTCCGCTCAATGGAAACTAGCGATAAGACGGTCTGTGATTGCTCTGACGGGAAACAGAGCTTTGTGATTGATAACGAGATAGCAGATAACACATTCCAATGGGAGGTAAGAGAAAAAAAATGCCTGTTCCTTCCCTGCACCATTTGTCATAATTTCAATGAGTCAAGGAGAAAGTCCAGGATAGAGGCGGAGCCTCTGGCCCTGCCGGCCCTCCGCATGAATCACAATGGGGGCGTTTCGTTTGTGAATCCGCTCTGAAGGTCACTCGATAGCGTCCGATGCAATTTGATGGGGATTTATATTCAGTGGGCGTTCCCGGCTTTCAAAGACACCGCGTCAGCCTCGGTCCCACGCGGCCATGATTGTCAGATTGGGCCTTCATCAAAAGGTCAGGGGGTCACCTGTCCGTCATCGATCCGGCGTCAATCACAGGTTGACCTCTGCGACCCGGGACGAGGAACGGAGAGGATGCAGATTTGGAGAGAATGGCTCGGGTGAAGAGCAAGACGAAAGTGTAGCCTCAAGCAGAGATCATATCGGCCCACTTGTAACAAAGTTTGGAAAAGTATCCTCATGTTCGTAGTGCAACAGATTTCAGAATTGTTTTCCAAACTCCTGACTCTGATGGACTGAGCCCAGCTTCAGGCCAAACAAGGGGAACAGTCATAGCCTAACATCTTGTCCACAGGCGACCGAGGGCCGAGGCCAACGTCTAATCATTGTCACGTTGCTGAAGTGACCGACCGCGCCGTGACTAAGCCGACACCACGTACAGAGCCCTTTTTATCTCCGGCTGAAATGGACAGAAATGGCTAAAATGCCAACTGACCTCACAGGGTTTTCATCAGGCTTTAAAAATAGCTGCCGGCGTCAAGACTACTCAGTGTTTTCCAAAACAAATAAGGACTTTTAATGTAATTTCTTCGCTTGATTTGCCAAAAAAAATAAAAAAAAGGCCCCGCAGGAACATTACGTGCCCCGACAGAGAAAACACAGTGAATGGAAAACACAAAAAAGTAACTTCTTCGAGGGTGTTTAAACTACAGAGAGCGAGCGCCATCAATCTCGGACAATGTAAACACCTGAGGTTCCCTAAAGGCTCCTACTCACCATCATTTTAAACACCGTCCGACAGCTAAATGGGACACTTTGCGCCGATAGTGGCTTTGTTTTGAAGTATGAGGATGGATGGAGTCGGGGAGAATCGATGCGCTAACACAGCCTTCCCGATGCATCCATGTGTTTTCAACCACCCACGCGCACGAGGCCGAGATTCTAGCGTTAACTTCACCCGCTCGGCACAGATATATCACCCCGACGCCATGGCCCCCTACGAGCGCAACCATCAGCGATGTGTATGCACTCGCTACCCCTTCACGAGGAACGCCCTGCCTTGAATTCTAAAGGTGCTGGAATCGTTCCTCAAATGTCTGAGGACGAGCAAAAGGCAGTTTTGGTCATTTGTCGGCCGCCCACTCGAATGCTAATGTCAGATTCCACGTCGTCCCATAGGCGTTATATTGGACTGAGACCTGGAGGCTGTGGAGCCCATTTGGGGAGAGTGAAGGAGTGATTTAAAAGGCAAAGTGTGGTGATAAAGGAATGACAGCTCCATAACGCCTTCGCCATTCCACCAGCACTACTACCAGACTTAAAGGTGCAGTGTGTACCATTTGGAGACACCTAGGGGTGAAATGGCATGTTGTATCCATCACCCGTGGAGGAGAACCCATGGGAGCCCATCATAACAACTCTTTTACTACTGTAAAAAAACATGGCGGCCCCCATAAAGAGGACCCGCTCATTTAGGTCATGAGAAAAAAAAAAAAAAAAACATTTAGGTGATTAGACATTCATGAAGATGTCGACATATATATATAAAAATTATTATTTTCAATTTCAATTTCAAACAGCCCCCCCCCCCCCCACCCCCACACCCTCTACCTGCATTATGAAACAGATGTGGCAGGAGCCTCGGCCCCTGATCTGGTGATGAATGGCTGAATTGCACCCAAGGTCAAAGGGTCAAGCTGTATCCCTTTCCCTTGGCCGCGGCCCGCGGCGCACACGCGTGATGTCAGTTCCCGCGCGCCGCACCAGGCCCTGACAAAGAAAACCCCCTTTGAGACGTCCCCTCACTGCACTCCAGGCAACCCCTCGCCATGAACCCCAATTATTCCATCCCGGAGGGAGGAGCCGCTTGCTTTTCTTCCATTCACCTTCACCCGTGGGTCACCCCCCCCCCCCCCCCCCCCCCCCCCCCCCCCTCCCCGCCCCCCGGGGCGGAAGGGGAGACAGAGAAGGGCCGG
>JAFBJT010109601.1:24600-41057 GCA_016785325.1 Chascanopsetta lugubris
TGTGTGTGTGTGTGTGTGTGTGTGTGTGTGTGTGTGTGTGTGTGTGTGTGTGTGTGTGTGTGTGTGTGTGTGTGTGTGTGTGTGTGTGTCTGTCGCTGTGGCTTGTGTCTTCAGGGCTTTCTCTGTGACACCTATCAGTTTGCATCCAGTCACTTGGCAGCGGGACAGGCCAGCTGGTTACTGATCTGCCGATTGTCTCGCTTTGTTCTCTGAAGGGATTTCAGATGGAGCCGCGCTCTCGGCTTTAATCATATAATTCATTTCTGTGGGATTTTCTAACACCTGATATTACACAGGAGCTCAGAGTCCCTGAAGTGATAGTGTGGGAATAGAGGAATGACATCATCAGAGGTAAAAATACATATGGTTGTACTGTTACTCGCTGTGGGAATATTATTCTACACACACTGCAGTTCTTTGTTTGTTTATGTTTGTTATAATCTGTGAGATTATTGTGCCAAAGCTAAAAATAGCAAAAACAGGATTAATAATTAGATGCGTATATGAATTACCATTAAGAGCATAGTAAGATGATGTAATCATTTTTAATTAGATTAACCTCTGTGTTGCATCATCTGTCACCAGAGCAGATTGTTAATTAAATCTCACGCATGACTTTTAGTTAAATGAAAACCAAACTAATGACTTAGTAGCTTACATTTTTTGCCACAGCTTTAATTAATTGAGTTAAGGGGCAGAATAATATACTGGACCAGGGACTGGAAGTAAGTAATTAAGGTTTTTGTACATATTTGTACTGTGAACCTGATTTTAAGTCTGGAACCCAAACAGCACTGTTAAATACGTTATGAACTTCAAATAAACATTAGATTGAATATTTATGAGAGGTAACAACTTTTTAATCCAACATAATCACCTTTTATTTTGCAGAATACTTTAATGAAAACCAGTGTTGTACAGTGCTGTAGTTCATCAGCGCCCCCTAGCTCAAGGGAAAAAAAATAAACTAATACATGATAAAGTAGTTGAACAACCAATATACAAATCTGATTTATCCTTAAAATTATTAAAATACCTTGAAATGCTCAAATAATGTTTTAATTCTGAGGCCCCGCTGTTCACCACCATGGACAGCGCCACAACCAGTCCGTCAATATTTAAACAGCATCAGCACCATGGACAGCGCCATAGACACCGATGAAGTAAATACAATAGAAAGAGGGAGAAACAGAGAGAGATGGTTTTATTTACACAAAATAAAATGCACAGAGATGCATAGTGAAACTGGATGTTTACATGGATTTTCAAAATAAAAGCCCTGATTAAACAAACCCATCCTAATTACTTTGACAAAAATGTGGGCCTGATTGCAGTATTCTCCTTGATGCAGGTTGAAATTTAGTTTTTATATGTAGAAATATGTAGTTTAAAAGATATGTTGCATTTATACAAATACATTATTGATATGATTTATCATTCAAATGATTAACTTTCAAGTTGTTGTTGGATGAACATATCTAATCATTTCAAGTAAAACGTTTTACGGAGAAAAACTAAGAATACAAAGCTGATCTTCCTATTGTTGATTTGTAACGTTTTAGATTATGTTTGGGGCTTTTATTCTGAAAGTCTTCCCGGGACGCTGCTTGGTAGTTCCGGCTCGCTTGACTCTCCCCCGGCTGCTAAATTGAGGCGCCGACAGGTCTGGATGTTATTACCGGAGGGAGCCGCTGGATTCAGGCTGAAGATCGACACTGAGCCGCGGCCACAATGACGGCGTCAAAAGACCCGACCAAGAAGAAGCCGAAGGAGGCGCAGGACGAGGTAGATTAACCAATCAACCGATTATTGCTTACTGATTGATCGATTAGCTGAGAGGAGACATGCTGTCAGACATGATGGAAGGACGAAGTGTATTGCCACTCCGTGCGCGCTACCGCTGCGCGTGCGTCTAGACAATTACTGGATAATTTAATTCTAATTATAATAAAATAACAATACCATCAGAATGTTTTTGAAACGTGTTAAAACCATTCGATCCGTGATTTCATGATTACGATCACATGAGTAACGTGTATAACTGTTAAGATTAGTCTATATAAAATATCTATAAGATTAAAAACACAAATCGTGAAATTAAATTAGAATAGGATAAGTAAAAGACATTAAATATTTATTTTTATTATTTAAACTCAAGGTCTCCAACATCATAAACTTTTTGTGTCTAGGAAGTGGGATTTTTTATTTATTTGTGTGTATGTGTGCGCGCTGATGTTTCTGCTGCTCTGTCAGCCTGTCAGCATCTCCTTAAATAATTATTAAGGTTTTCTTTTTACACTTTACTTATTTATCATTATTATTCTCTTTATTTTTCTAGAAGGATCTTAGATGTTAAGAATAGGACATACAGCTGCAACTAAAAGATGACAGTGTATTAAAGTATGTAGTCAGTTCAATGTCAGACTGTTGTATTGTTTGTTATACACGTTATATATTGTGTCTTTATGAAGCAGCCTAATTCTTTGTATAGTATTCCTATATTGATAACACTCTGATTATTTGACTCACTATAACCACTCTCCTCTTCTCCTCAGTGTCACTGACAGTGAGATATCATATATCGTTAGACATATTTCCTATTATCCTATTTTTAAACCTGCTACTGTTTTGTTAGTCTGTACTGAGCAGTGAAGAGGCTGAGCAAAGACTGGATCTGTTATCACTGTAACTGCCCTGCCCCTTTTCATCCCCCCTCCCTCTCCCTCAATCTTGCTCGCTCGCTCTCACACACACACACACACACACACACACACACACACATACACATACATAACACTCGTCACTTGCACTGCTTTACTTTCCACTGAAGCAAATCCAAACAACAGACTGTTGCAAGGAACTGTGTTTGCTGGAGCACACCTAAACACACACACACACACACACACACACACACACACACACACACACACACACACACACACACACACACACACACACACACACACACACACGCTGACAGCATGCAGAGAATTAGCTCCAAGACGTTGAACTAATACTTGTAGTGAAGTCAATGGCTCAGTGGTGTGCGAAGAATACTCCACCCACTGGGGGTGTGTGTGTGTGTGTGTGTGTGTGTGTGTGTGTGTGTGTGGGGGCGGGGGGGGGGGATGCTATGATTTGAATCATCAGTCTCGGTCCCCTCAGGAGCTTCATTATCAAGGTGAAAATTAAACCATCCAGTCTGGCACCTTGAATGCATCACGTTGTTTAAACTCCTCCTTTGTCTCTCGGCTTCATCTCATCTTCACTTCTGACATTTCTGAGCTGTGAAAGTTTCCTCTCATTGTTTCCTTCTGCTATTAAACGTCCTGAAATATACCCTAGGCGCTAAATGTGAGAACCTAAATATCTTGGTGGGCTGCATCTACATTTCGGGTTATGTTTTGATGTTCAGCTGCATAACAAAATGTGTTTCTCTGTGTGTGTGCGGATCGAGGGGGGTGGTGGCGAACTGTTGACGGGTGGGGGTGTGTGCACGGATCGGCCCGCTGCATAACAGCGTGTGTCTCTGTGTGCGCGAACTGCTTGTCTGTGTGTGCGCGGATCGAGGAGGGGGGTTGGTGGTGGTGGTGGCGAACTGTTGAGGGGGGGGTTGGTACAAAGGCGCTAAGACTGTGGAACAATGGTGCAGCGCCATTGTTCCATTGTTTAGGGAGAGCCCTGATATGAATGAACTGAAGCCTACGTTATAGTGCCACCTCTTGTTTTTGTGTTTCCCGTAGTTTTAATGCATGGTTTTGTGGAGACGGTGGGACTGATGGAGACCAAAACCATAGTCTGTAACATGTATCATTCACCTCTAAAGTTAACCATTTAAACATGGGAGTCTACAGGGATTGTGTCTCAAGTGGCCACCCTGTGAAGTGCGCTGTGAAGTTTTTCCGCTTTCGTTGTGGACTTGTCCGTCAGCCCTGGAGGTTGCCGATTGCATTTGACCAATCGGGACACACCAAGTGTTTCTTCGGACCAGGTTTTGAGAGAAGCTCAGTGTGTGGAGGTGATCTAACCTGGGAGCTGGTGAAGCTTCAGGTCAGACACGTGTAAAAGTTTCCTCTGACTGACCCTGATACCAAAGGAAACCTGACCTCTTCTCCCTGTAAGCCCGAAGATACAGACTCTTTAATATTTTTTCAGGTGTTTCTGTAACATCAGAAATATGAATTCTGTTTCCTCTGGATAATCTCTGCTCCGTTCAAACATGCTCTCATAAAAGGAGACGGACTCTCAAGTCAAAACTCTTTGGTATTGGAGACGAATGCTAACGAGGCCGCTCCACTCAGCAAAATAAGACATTTCATTTATCGTATCCCAGCTTTTGAAAAACAGGTTTGAAAGAGAGCACTGCCAGAAATTGGTTTCATTTTCACTGTACAGAAAAGTTTTTAATCTATTAAAAAATGTGTGAGTCTACAGGAGTTTGTGGACGTCAGCCCGCCGCAGAGGAACTGGAAAGGCATCGCCATCTCCCTGCTGGTCATCGTGGTGGTGTGCTCGCTCATCACCATGTCGGTGGTCGTCCTCACGCCCAGTATGTTCACGTTATGTAAATGAAATGTTCAAATTTACATGAAGGACGACGCTTGATAAAGGGTTTTACTCACACTGGTCGTGACCACTTTATCATATTTATATTAGAATGACACATTTGCAGCTGCAGTTTTACATTTAGCTATTTTATTATGCAGCATATTTTATTTATGGTTGATAGTTCATACATTTTCATTCCTACTTATGTACATACACGTATAATCTTTCATTGAAATGTTATATTTAAACATTTCTGACAGCGCTGCATTATGTAAGGAAGTGTGTGTGTGTATATAAAAGGAATATATATAATCACTCCATCACTCCATTAATGATTTTCCATTTCCCTGACCCCTCCCCTTCTCTTGTTGGTCTTTTTACCATCCTCCATTTTGATGTTGTTTGCTTTGTCCTTTTGTTCTGTGGAAAATAGTAATCACCGTGTGTGTGTCTCCCCAGTGGAGGTCCCAGGCAGCAGCAGGTCCAGGCTGACAGTAGCAGATCTGTATAAGCCTGAGTTCAGCGTTCACGACCCCGAGGCCACATGGATCAGTGGTGAGTTACTGCATCAGGAGAAGAGAAACTATTTTTTAGATATTTATGTAATATAACGTTTGATGACACATGCATAGAGGGAGCAGACGTCAACTTGTGAAAATGATGAGTTTTTGGTGATGGGAGCCTACACCTTTTGTCTCGGTGCTGTAGAGACACGTGATTCATGCAGCTGAAATATTGTGTGTGCGTGTGCGCTGCTCGGGAGGAGAGTGACGAGGTGAGGACTCTGTGACATTGTAACGTGATGGTGTAACAGAGGAGAAGGACTCGGAGCGACTTTGCGAAGAAAGTAGAGAGGGGACATTTGTGAATGTAACATGAGGTTTCACTGACAGGAAGTGGCGTCATGCAGCTTAGACACCTGTAACACTTTAGTCAGGAGTTTTATTGACGCACAGCCGGCAGCAGTCATACAACAAATAAAAGCTGTTCAATTAGTAGCATAAATACACTTGATTTAAATCTGATTTTCTACCATTAAGTAACTAAACTAAACCAGATCGATGTGATAGAGCCACTTAAATTCTTCTTATTGAAACATTTATTGATATTAAATGGGCTGAGAGTAACAGGGAGGAGGCGGGGTTTATGACCTATACTGCAGTCAGCCACTGGGGGGTCGTTTTTATTTTTGCCATATAAAGTAAAGCTAATTAACTCATAGATTCAGTTTTTTTTCTCATCATGCTGATAAAATCATAATTTGCTTCACTTCATATTTTCTGCAAATTAATCAAAATGAAACTCAAATGTTCATAATGAAAATCGATGACCTCATCAAGGTGTCACAACCTGGCAGTGGATTTAATCAGCATTGATGAAATGAGATACAATACGTTGAGCTAAAAGGTAATCGGGTTAATTGTTGCCATGGTTCCCTCGCTCGCAGAGATGTGGAACGTTTGAAAACAGAAGTGAATGGTTCTGCCGACTCAGACGGAGACTATGGTCCTGGCTGAGCAGAGAGGAGACGATCGACGCCCTGTGGGAGGGGCATTAACACAAAATGAGAATCCCTCCACCAGAGGTTTCATTGCAGACTCCAAACATTTGTCAGCGAGGAGAAAGACCCGCTGATAATTCCACATGTATTAAAACCATTTATTCAGTCAGACTGTGGCCTCCTGCAGAGTTACAGTCAAAACCTCTGGGATTCAATTTGTCCTTCGTCCAGAAACAAATGACTTCATTTCACTTCTGTCACAGACGTTAATCACAGCTACAGCCCAGAGTCTGTGATGTGTTCAGGGCCATAGGTAGATAATGACACTCAGATCCTCAGAGGAACCTGATGTCTCCCATCAAACACTGAAGAGACGTTATATTCAACCTTTTTTTTTTAAATCCAGAAAAAAAAATGTTCACCCATTAGCCATGAAATGTATATGCTTTTGAAAAACATTAGAAAAAATGCATTCAGCCAGACTGTTTGAGCCTGTGAAATCTATGTGGTGTGTAAACACATGAGGTAATGGCAGCGCCCCCTGCAGACCTGCATATCCACACAGATGGCCTCACAGTGTCATGTCAACAGTGACAGTGGGTCAATGTCCTCCCACCTGCTGATCACCCAGGTCTATGATAAAACACAAAACCCAGAATCACAGAATCCACACTGGTCAGGTTGATTTTGAATTTTCCTTGTGGACATTGAGGTCAGAGGACGTGTGTTGCAGCTGTAGCTTCGGTGTAATCTGATGTCGTTATTCTACTCGTTTCATCTTGGAATATACAAAGTACATTTCAGATACAGCTGTTTGTTGACAATATAGTGGCTGTGTGATTACTCCAGTGAGGATAGGATATCTCTTTTATTTATATAGCCCACATTTACAAATCAGAGTTTGTCTCACAGGGCTTCACAGGGTGGGTAACATCCTCTGTCCTTAGACCCTCAGCAAGGGTAAGGAGAAACTACCCGGGGGGGAAAAACAGAAAAGGTAGAAACCTTAGGCAGAGTCACAGGCGAGGGATCCACTATATGTTCTTTGATATGAGGTTTAGGATAAGGGACGAGAGACACAAGGACGGTATAGAGAAAGCGAGGGAGAGGGAGGACACGGTGAGCGATGGTTTTCCGGCTCCTGCTGCTCCTCGTCCTTCCACAGGGAGATAATACTAATGACTAGTCCTGTGGCCTTTGGCTTCTCATTATGGGCTGTGGTGTAGGATGTCTATACACGTTTGCATACACAAACACACACATAGAGAACCTCCCAAAAAACAGACAAACAACTTTAATATGCGAGGATAAACATGTTATATTGTCCTGTTCTCTTCCATAATATATGTGTCCCTCTGCTGCTGTTCAGCAAAGCGAACACATGTTCAGCTTGTGTTTGACAGCCGCTGTGTTACACCATCAGCTCCTCGTAGACCCACATCTATTGAATTCTGCAGCCCAGCAGGGTCAGAATGTCCCATTAGCTGTTTTGTTGAGATTGATGACAAAGTTGGGAAATTTCCTTCTGACATGTTGTGGTGTAAATCCAACATCCAGCGGCCGGGACGAGGCTGAGAGCCCGCGGTCTGGCTCTGAATTTACTGCGGCGCCTCCTGGAGGTGTTGTGCATGTAATTCAAACACGTCTGTGAAGAAAATTGCCTTCCTCACCGCCGCCATCGCCATCACCCTCATCCCCCAGACTCATTTCCTCCTCCTCTCCCCTCATATCCAAGTCAGGCTTCAATAACGTTAATTTAATAGCATGAGGGATGCTTGCATCACGCAGCTCATAACGGTGCCTCAGGAAACAAGAAGAGGATCAAAAATCACTGAATAATCCCAAAAGAATGAAATGTGAAATGTTATGAGAATATTTTTTAAATCCACATCCTGTTTAATGTTCACGCTCGCAGATGATGGCTCGCTTCAAATCTAATTGTCAGGAACACTTCCTGTTCTACAGATGGGTTTAAATAAAGTTTATGCAGCATGTGTAAAAATCGGATTGATCACATGTGATGCCCTCTGCAGGTGCCGTGTGGAAACACACTCCATCAGTATTCCACATTGTGATTGCTGCTTAAGATTTTCTTGCATCATCACTAACATTATGGACGCTACGCTCTGACGTTGCCACGGCAACCACGTAATTGCCTTTGGACTAGAGACGGTTCCGTGTTATTTGACAGTTCCACACGCTGTAGGGTCACTACTGAAATGTAGAGGAAGTGAAATATTCATGGAGTCGTTGTTTACGTTGCGTGCTCTTAATGTGTTTACATCCACAGAGAACATCCAAGTACTTATGTAAGATGTGTGTGTGTGTGTGTGTGTGTGTGAGAGAGAGATGGATGAGCGCCTCATGCTTCTTGGCGTTGTGTTGTAGGGGACTGTTAATGAGCTCTGTACAAACAATCGTCTTTAGCATTGACCCGTGATGAAGAGAAGAAAAGCCAGGCCGCATTATTTATCAAGATCTTCTGCTCTATCAGTGAAATGTCACAGTATATAATTAGGTAACCACAATGCATGCGTGTAAAGCAGAGGCCGGGGATACATACATCAGCAAGACCAGAAATGATTTACGGGAGAAAACACATCATTTATCGTTTTTGAACTTTGCAGAACTTTCCTGTGCTCACACTAACTTGACCGTTGGTTCCATCAGAAGCTCTCTCTCTCTCTCTCTCTCTCTCTCTCTCTCTCTCTCTCTCTCTCTCTCTCTCTCTTTCTTTCTCTTTCTCTTTCTCTTTCTCTCTCTTTCTCTCTCTCTCTCTCTCTCATCCCCCCCTCGCCTCACAGTTCACTTCACAGGCAACACATGGAACACTGACCATCACAGCAGCTGCTGGCTGTTTACGTCTCATTGTGTCTCCCTCAGATTCAGAGGTGGTCTACAGGAACCGCGACGGTCACGTAATCAAGTTCAACTTCGCCCTGAACCAGACAGAGGTCATTCTGAGCAACAGCACCTTTGTAAGTTCAGCGTTTTTACACCTCACACGTCAGCTCCAGGAATAAAAAATGATATCATTTGTAATGTGATCACATTTTTTCCGGGTTTTTTCAAAGAAAAATATTAAACCTAGAAAAAACAAAATCAGATTAAATTTTGCTGCTGTTCTAACCGGATAATTTTAATCCTGTTGTAATGTGTGACTCCATGACACTGTAAAAAAAAAAATATAAACCCTTTATTCCTGTCCTCATGTTTCCTCTGCAAAGCTTCATGAGGAAATGTGTGCATGTTTTTAAGATAAAAGAATATATTTGCGTGCACACAGTAAAAGCAAACTTTATTATTTATTTGTAGAGATTAAATTTTTGTTATTTCCTATCAGGTTGCTTTCAAGGTGGTGAAGTACTCTCTCTCTGCTGATCTGAAGTACGCTCTCTTCGCCTATGACGTCCAGCAGGTGAGTTCCACTTTGAACTTAAAGCTGATGAATAATATTAGAACGTGAACCAGAGACCTGCTTTTCTGTGATCGCAGCTGCGGATCATCATCAACATCACCAGCTGTTCCTCTCCGCTCGCTTTTGTTTACTTCCTGGCAGCCTGTCATTTACTTTGTTCTCCTGCGCAGTACCCATGGGTACTGTCAGCCTCTCATCTGCATGCCATACACACACACACACACAGATCACGTGCAGCGCTCAGACATGCACTGGCGTTCTGAGGTTTTCCAGAGGGACTGCATGTGCGAACACAAATGTCCGAGTCAGTTGTTGCAGGGATTCTCTGGAGCTTTTCCCAAAATGTTCTCGTGAGTCCGTGTGGGAATTCTGCAACATTCCGAGTGGATGAGTCGGTGTGTTTGATGACGTGACACTAAAAGAACACAAGAATGTCTGGATAAAAAAGAGGAGCCACACAAAATCTTTTTATAGTTTTGATGGGGATTTCTATGACGTGCTGCCCCGTGCTGGTCCACCTCACCACTCATATGAATCTTCTTGATATTCTCCTGTTGTTGTGAACAAGTCTGACCTGGACTATCTCCTGCTGCACACACTCCAAAGAAATGCTCAGATGTGTTGCAGCCGAGGGGCAACCTCCGGTGCAGACGGATGAGGCACAATAGGAAGTGAAAAAAACTTGAAATTCACAGCGTACCCGTCGGGGGTTGGCTCCAAAAGGAAGCCAACCCCCATAGACTCCCATGTTAAAATCGCCAACTTTAGAGGTGATACAAAATTCGGTTTTGGTCCCAATCAGTCACGTTTTTCCGTGACAACTGTACGGGGCTGAATTTTTTTCTAATGCTTTATTTATTTATTTTTTGGTCGCCCTTTGAAATTGCGCATATTTAGGGGCGTGGTTTCTTGACTGACACCCAATGTCCCACCTGTTACGTACCGTGGATGAGGTGACGGCATCACAAGCCGACCCACAGCTCCGTGTGTCTTCCGCCTCTTTGCTCGTTTTTGAATGAACTGGGAACCAGGAGGAGTTGGGATTCGGCAAAATGGCAATGAGGGACTCGCCCACAATTTGCCACAAAACTGCTCCGCTGAAACCAACGCGTGACGTCGTGGATGCTATGTCAGTCTTTATGCACAGTCTATGGCGCAGCTGACAAACCAGAGCAGGCGTGCGTGTGTGCGCGCGCGTGTGTGTGTGTGTGTGTGTGTTCCTGTAATAATTTCCAGCTCCTTTAAGTTCCTTTTACTGGGATTGAAGTCTGATGGAAGCGTCTTTATATATAGAAACATTCATTCTTTAGCTTCACTTCTTTTCAGCACATTAAAATTAATTGCACTCCATTTTCATTTTGTTGCCACGGCAACGTGAAATAAGCTAGAGGTATCACTATGAGGCGATTTTTTTTAGCTGCTCTTGATTGAATTTCTCTGGGCGAGTGCACCACCATGCATGAAGGGAAATCAGCTGGGCAGGAAGCAGCGAGGAGCAGCTGAAGAGACGAGAGAAAGAAAAATGAAATTTAAAAAGTGAAGAAGTCAAAAGTTTCTATAAAACTTTTGATGCAGAATAGAATCAAACAGTGTAGCAGCAGATGTGCTTATAAAAGCACCACATACAGATGTGATTCATATCGAGATATTTTTGTATTTGTGTCCACAGATTGTTGTTTTCTTCCTGAGTGCATTTTACATTTCTTTTCATTCTTTTCCCCTTTTACCCCCCGCTGTTGTTTTTTATTAGTCGCTCCACTGATTTTGTTTCCTTGTTTTTCCTCCACATCGCCACGAAGTGAGGTTCAATCAGGCTCAGATCAATATTTACATTATGTGATATCTGAACTCTGGTTGCAGATCTACAGATATTCCTACAAGGCGTCTTATATCGTCTACAACATCTACACCAGGTGAGTTTATCTCTCGCTGTTTTTACTCATGATTTTAAATGTGATGCTGATATGTGTTTGTTTGTGTGTGTGTGTGTGTGTGTGTGTGTGTGTGTGTGTGTGTGTGTGTGTGTGTGTGTGTGTGTGTGTGTGTGTGTGTGTGTGTGTGTGTTGGTATCAGGGAGGTGTGGGAGCTGAATCCTCCAGAGGTTCAGAACGCTGTGCTCCAACACGCAGCATGGGGGAAACAAGGACAACAACTGGTAACGGCTCTTACTAACTAACACCTCAGTTCTATATCCCTGTCAGACTGCCTAGGATCCATCCATCCATCCCACCACCCACTCATCCATTCATCCATTGCCAATCGCTCATCTGAGAGCGGGTCCTGGGGGCCATTGCTCCAGTAGAGGGCACCTAACTCCCTCTAGCTCCTCCTCCTCTGTCACTGCCATCCAGGTGGCATCGCACTTGACCCCATTAGATCCTTCCCCGAGTCTGTACTGGAGCTGAACATCTGACCCTCTGCTTAGCTCCTCCAACCCCTTAACCACCGCAAGTGTTCATTTCCTCTCCCGTTTTTTGGCTTCGCCCACACCAAAGGAAGAGCCAATGAAGTGAAAGATACAGAATGGTAACCACTGTAGCAGTGAGGCCCATCTCCGTGTTGATGTTATGATTCTCTGAGAAGGCTCCTGGTGGATGCAGGAGGTTTGTTAACATGTGTTTTCGATTTGGAAAACAGGAACAGGAGTCTCTGTGTGTGATGACGAACCCAGTGTTTGTTTGTTCCTATTCAGATTTACATCTTCGAGAACAACATCTACTACCAGTCGGACGTGAAGAGCGTCTCCCTGAGGATCACCTCCTCTGGGATGGAGGGCGTCATCTTCAACGGACTCTCAGACTGGCTCTATGAAGGTGTGTGTTCTGCCCGAAGTTACACATTTCAGTTTCCATGGATTCCATCTGCTTCCAGATGGCAGTTGGTAAGAGGAGGAATATTTAGAGAAGCAGTTTCCCTGGGTTCAGCAGCTCCACAGATTTTCTTAGATTTGCCTGACACAAAAAATGCAGATGAGACAAACTCAGCAGAAAGGCGATGAAGAATCAACAAGCCTCCACCATCCCCTCAGTCTGTGTAAATGCATTCAGCTGCAGTTTGCACAGACAGACAGACCGCAGAGCAGCTTCTCTTTGATTTACTTTTTATTCTGACATTCAGTCAAAGTTAAGTGTAGAGGTGGAAAGTAATCTATTACATGTGACTTCCCTACTCAGAAGAGATCCTGCGCTCACACCTGGCTCACTGGTGGTCGCCAGACGGCGAGCGACTCGCCTTCCTCACCGTCAACGATTCGCTGGTGCCCAACATGGCTCTGCCCCAGTTCACTGGCAGCACGTACCCCCGAGGACTGCAGTACCCGTATCCCATGGTAACCAAGTAACTACTAGTACTACCAGTACTGCTGCTGCTGCTTCAGTTTACAAATTGAAGCTTCTGACCTGATAAACCAGTACTCCCCAGACTAGTAATGACAAAATATATACTTTGTTATTCTTTTATACCATGAATTATTAAAATATACAGTTTTACGAATAGAAAAGTAAATATTTTTACCCTTTTGCCAGGAAACATATGTGAAACCCCAATAAATCAATAGATGAATTATATGTTTCTATGTGGACGCGTTTTCAGGCGGGACAGACGAACCCTGTGGTGAAGTTGTCGGTGGTCAACCTGTTCGGGGTGACGCACACCCAGGAGCTGCTGCCGCCTGAGCCGCTGCGACGCAGAGAATTCTACATCACCATGGTGACGTGGATCAGTAACACTCACCTCGCCGTGCGCTGGCTCAACCGGCCGCAGAACGTCTCGCTGCTAACCCTGTGCGACGTCACGTTAGGGGTCTGTCTCCAGGTGGGTCATTTCTACATCAGCGCAGAACTCATCTGTTGGAAACACAGCGGAGACTGTAGATAAACCAAATGCTGGCTCATAATGGTCAGACACTTTTTTTTTTTATATTACGGGACAATCAGTGTGTTCTATGTCAGCCTCAGGTTTTCTTTCCTGAATAATGTGCATCATAAAGTTCAGTTTAAAAAAAAAAAAAAAATATCTGCAGCGATTCAGCTCCTATACAACCCTCTCGTGTGTCTTCCTTCAGTCTGAAGAAGTTCCAGAGAACGTTCTCTGTGTTCATTTCCATTTTCTTTTCTTCTCTACAGAGGCACAAGGACTCCTCAGAGACGTGGCTCTCCAGACAGGTAAACCTGAAAACAACAGCAACATCCTCTGAAGTGCCACACTTACAAAACGACCTTGCCGTTGTATGTGTCTCCGCCTCTGTGCTGTGTAATGGTATTGGTGCTGTATGTTCCATTATAGAGGCAGAGCTCTTGCATGCATAACGTGTGTGTGTGTGCGTCTCTCCCCGCAGAATCAGGAGCCACTCTTCTCCAAGGACAGGAGCCGCTTCTTCCTCATGCTACCCGTCAAACAAGGTGGTCAGGGAGACTTCCACCACGTCACCATGTTCACCAAGAAGGTCAGTCTCCACCCGTCTCTGTTTTATTCAGCCATCACACCCATCTTCAACTTGTCCTGCGTTTCAGCTGCGGAGCAACCAGGACGAGGTCCGACACCTGACCTCAGGAGACTGGGAGGTGACCAGGATTATAGCCTACGACGAGAACAACCAGATCGTGTACGTTTCACTTTTATTTGTCTCCATTTCAACAAGGGACACACATACAGCTGACGGCAAGAAAATTCTTCTTAGAAAATGAATAATTCACCAACCTGTGCGTTGATGTTGTCGGTGTGTGTGAGAGATATACTCTCAGACTCGGCCTTTAAACATATTTCTTCCTCCACTCATCCTCCTCCTGTTGTGCAAGAGCAGTCAGACGTGTGCGGTTGAACACGCTCACTGAGCCACAGGGTTGCGTGTTCCATGCAGAGACACATGTATAATGGATCCGTGACCTTGTCCTACTTCCTTTTCTCACACAGATATTTCCTGAGCACAGAGGAGTCAGCACAGCAGAGACATTTGTACAGGTACAGCTCCACAGCCTCATCCACATGGATTCACATCGTTCACCTCACTCACTCACTAAACGTTTCACCTCTCGCAGCGTCTCCGTCCTCGGCCTGTTTCCACGGCGATGTCTCACCTGCGGGCTGAAGGAGGAGTGCACCTTTTTTGATGCTGACGTTCACCCGGACGCACAACACGCCATCCTGCACTGTAAAGGTCAGACTCAGCCGAGGGTTTGATTTACTGGAAGTGATTCTCAGATTTAAAGAGTTTGCTCCAAATTAAAGATTCAAGAAAAGCTTTTGTGGCCTGAGAAAAAAACAGGAAGTGATTTAAAAAATACTCCAGAATACTTTAGACTTTTGTGCACAATTTGTTTTCAGTGGTATTTAAATTTATATGTAAAGAAAAAATGAGTAAAACTCATGATTCAACCTCAAGGACGAATAACTACAGGAGGAACTGGTGTTTTTTGTGACATCAAAAGAAATAAAGACAGTCTTTGAAGTAATTGTTTAATTTTATATTCCTTCTGTATTGATTATCTTTAAGAATTTCGTGTCCCCCCTCAGGTCCTGGGGTTCCAGCTGTGCTGCTGCTGAGCCTGGATGACGTGGACTGTGAGTCGTCTTTATTCCATCTCTGCTCTGAGACTGGATCTTCTTAAGTAACAGTCAGTGCTGCACCTGCAAGGGACGCTTAGAAAGGAAAACGCATTCCTAAGAACGCTGAGTCATTGTTTACTTGCAGCCACATCCAGATGATGCCAAATATTAAAGTATCTCCTGCGGTTGCTGTGGTAACAGTATACACAGCACAATATTTTATTTGGTCCATTACTGTCTTTTGTTTCTACTCGACCTCACTCTATATTCACGAGGATCAGCTCTTCTGTACTAGGGGGCGCCACCATGTTTTTACCGTAACCCAAAATGGACAAACTAAATAGCTGTAGAGTTTTAATGTGAGCTGAAGGCTGACATGGGTTCTTCTACATGTTTAGAAAGAAAGGGTGTTGCACTCTAATGTTCAAAATCACCACTAGATGCCACTACATCTTACACATTCACTGATACAAGTGAATGTCCCAATTGTGGGATCAATAAAAACATATTCTATTTCTATTCAATGGCTCCTTTAAGGTTTTCATTCAGGTTTTTGTTGTACTTTAAATTCATCTGTATTTGGTTAATTCTGATGAGTTTATAATCATTTCCGTCTTTGCAGCTTATTTCATCTTGGAGAAGAACCTCCCCCTGCAGATGGCGCTGCAGAGCAAGAGGACGGCTCAGAGCGATGTCCGCATCATTACCAGCGAGAACTTTGGTACAGATGAAAGTGAGCGAGCCGCTGTTTGGTGTTTGAACTCGTCTGACACGCGACATGTTTGTGTTTCACAGAACTGCCGCTGAAGCTCATCTACCCCCCCGACTTCTCTGAGTCCTTCCTGTACGGCCTCCTCCTCGTTGTGTAAGAGCCTTCAGCTTTCTGACCTTTTGACTTCATTTGCATTTTCTCCCGTTCTCACAAAGGCTTTGCTCAGAGAGGACGACAGGAAGTGAGAAGCTTCCCTTCTCCACGGCTGCGGGCGTTCAAGCATATTTTACATATGAACAGAAACCACAGATCCATGTCACAGACTCGGTTTCAATAGATTTTTTCTGTCTGCGAGGTTGGATTCGGCATGACGGTAAAAACTCTCATTTTGAGGATTTTATATAAAACATGAATCGGGTCACATGTCTGACAAGTTTCTGCTGCATCCAGTTTATCTCCACCTCTCTCAGCCATCATGGTCAACTTGTACATTTTCTGATGTGTCCCAACAGTGGCAGTTCCCCCGGTGACCAGATGGTGACGCAGGAGTTCCGGCTGGACTGGGACCAGGTGCTGGTGGGATCTGAGCAGGTGATCGTTGCGAAGCTGGACGGCAGAGGGTCAGGGTTCAGAGGTCAAAGGTGCCGTTTGTCTCAGTCTCAGATTTTAATTTGTCAGATAATAGATGTTTTGTCCATTTCCTGTCAGCTGACGTTTGGTTGGTTTTATGGTTT
>JAFBJT010109601.1:49234-51734 GCA_016785325.1 Chascanopsetta lugubris
GTGTGTGTGTGTGTGTGTGGGGTGGGGGAGGGGGGGGGGGGGTCACCCCCTCCGGCCCTGAAACTCCACAACCTGGGACTGTCAGCATCACTGTGCCTCTGGATCGGAGACCTCCTCACCAACAGGCCTCAGGTGGTGCAGGTGGGGGACTCTCCATCTTCCCCGCTGATCCTCAACACTGGCACACCGCAGGGTTGTGTGCTCTGCCCTGCCCACTTCACCCTCTTCGCGCACCCCCCCTCCCCCTCCAAGCCTTCTGTGGGCTCCAGTTTCACAAAAGGCGAACCGCAAGAAGAACACCAGTGAGCTCTTGAACTGCCAAAATCCAACCGCTGTCCCGCCCACTTGTGCTTCCACCGCCACCCTTAAGCCCTCAATTATGAACTACCCATGCAGCGAGCGCTCACACGGAGGGACGCAGACACCACGCGGACGCCATGTTTGCTTGCAGGTCCAATGGGATGGATGGTGGGCGACCCACCAGTGGAGAATCGTTGGTTTGCTCCGACATCCCAGAAATCTCTGAAATACTAGTTTTGCTAGATGAAGAAGAAGAAGAAGAAGACACATGACACCCGGTCACTTCTAGTCATCTTCTGCTAACACTCACTTGTGATTGGTCCATTTCATGGCATTACTCGTGTCTTAACCAAGCAGCAACCTCCAATACGGAAGTGGAAATACTTGCAGTTCACAGGGTGGCCACTTGAGGCGAATCCCCCCACACACTCCCATGTTAAAATGATCAACTTCAGAGGTGTATGAAACATGTTTAAAGTCTGGTACCAACCACAGTTTTGGTTATATTCTAATCCCAACATCTTGTTCTAATCTAGGCAGTGGGATCTCATGGTCTATGGTATCAAATACTGCGCCGAGATCCAGCGGGACCAGTGTAGGAACAAGTCCTTTTTCAGAGGCCATGAGAATATCATTTGTTACCCATAATAGTGGGGTCTCTGTGTTATGGTGGATTCTAAATACAGACTGAACCATTTCAAATAAATCATTGCTATGCAGGTGGTCACACGACTGGGCCCAACCAACCATGGAGGGCTGATGCCAGATCACACCCATGACTCACCTAGCACACCTGACGAGACCGAGGAGGTGCAAACTCTTCATCAGGCTTTGCCACCACTGAGGCCTGAAAACGATTTGCTGGTTTCTAGCCATGGCGAGCAAGGAGCAGTCAAGTGGGTGGGTCGGTGAACTCTGAACTGTTTCACCTACGTCTGCCCGCTCAGACTCACAGGTTGAGAGGACTACGAACTCTGCGCACATGGACACCCTACCCGAGTTTGCTCCAAAGACTGGACATCACTCCATTCTTTGGACCAAAGGGGGGATGTTGGGATTTCATGCCATGTGGTCTACCAAGACAAAGGAGAAGCCTGAGTTGAAGTTTATGACCCTCAACAAATGGCTCCCCTTAAAAAAAACCCATCCCTTTGATCAGGACAGGTGTCAAGAAATGACACCCTATTTGATGAGGTTAACGTGATCAGGAAACTGGGTCTGAGCAAAGCAGACCCTTCCATCTCCACACGAGCCCAGACTCGTCGGTGCCGTTCACTTCAATCCACGTCCGTTCCATGCAAAGCACAGTGTCCACCAGCACTTTGGTTATAGAGGGAGACAAAAATGTCTTACAAATTGTACACATTGCACTTTTAAGAATAATATCATGTTTTCTAACTCTCTTATTTCAAATTGAGCATAATTAAGGGGTGTGGCCTCTTGAGTGACACCTGGCCATGACCTTTTGTGGACGCTGCAACGGCACCATCCCAGCTCGACCTGTGCTCCACCCCTGTCGCCCATTTTAGAATGAACCAGGAAGTAGGAGGAGTTAGGCATCAGCAAGATGGCCAATGAGGGAACAGCCCACTAGGAGCCTCATGAACAGAATGGGTGATGTCACAGACGCTACGTCCATCTTTATGAACAGACTACAGACTTAGTGAAACAAAGTAAATATAAGTTGTAGTATATCAGAAAGGGAGAGAGAGAGAGAGAGAGAGAGAGAGAGAGAGAGAGAGAGAGAGAGACCTTTGAAATGGCCTTTTGCAGTGATAAGAAGAGCCTGGGGGGCTGAGATGGACTGGGGTGATGGTGGGGTATGTCTGTGTGTGTGTGTGTGTGTGTGTGTGTGTGTGTGTGTGTGTGTGTGCGTGTGTGTGTGTGTGTAAGGCGATGGGGGAGGGGTGGGGTCTCTGGGAGAGCTGTCAAGCACAGGTGTAAGGCAACTACAGCAGCGCTGTCGGATGGGCAAACAGCAGCGCCATTGTTTCAACATACGTGTGCACATGCACGTTTGCGCACACACACACTCACACAACACACACAGGCACACACACACACACACACACACACACACACATAAATTTAAAAAAGGCAACAAGTGTGACCCATGCAGACACCAAGTGTGAGAACAGGATATAGGCTCATCTGTTATTCTGATTGAATTCCATCTCCCCTCACACACACACACACACAC
>JAFBJT010109601.1:56734-60204 GCA_016785325.1 Chascanopsetta lugubris
GATCGTTATCGTTTTGCAATTTCGCGCCTCACGTCTCACTCCGGGCGCCGCCTCACGTCTCACTCCGGGCGCCGCCTCACCTCAGACGACTTGCCCCGCGCAATAGCTTGGATCAAATACGTTGTATCCCGCTGTCACGTTTTTTTGCTTTCTGCAGACTTTTGTCGTCCGTGTTTTGATCGTCCATTGTGTCCGGGTGAGGGAGAAATGATGAGCAGGGCCGGGGGCGGGCCCATGGTGCTGTCGCAGCATCCGCAGAAGGCTGGTACAGGTGTCACTCAAGGGGCCACGCCCCTTAATTATGCACAATTTCAAACCGGGGTAGAATAGAAACAAGCCCCGCCCCCATACAGTTCTCACGTGACTGACTGAGACCAAACCAGTAGTTTGCACCCACTTTGAACCATGTTTCATTCACCTCTAAAGTGGATCATTTTAACATGGGAGTCTATGGAGACAGAGCCTCGAGTGGCCACCCTGTGAACTGCAGGTTTTTTTAAATTTTTTTTTTGATGTGGCCTCATTCTGGATATGTGGACCTTCAGTGTGAATGAGAGCTGTGTTGACTCTGTGGTTCAGCCTGGTGAGAGCGGACGGTTCAGCCTCTGGGGAACGTGAGTGGGCTGCGAACGAAAGGAATTCAGCTCAAATATTCCTCATCAGTCTGGGGCTTATTTTCTCCTTCACTTCCATCTCACGCCCGTATGGAGGAGGAGGTGGGCGGACCCCCCCCCCCCCCCCCCCCCCCCCCCCCCCCCCCACCTCACAGGTGCAGAGAGGTAGTGAGGTATTTGCTGTTTGTTGAAAAGTATCAACAAGTGAGAACAAGCTTGGGGAGGTGAAGGCCATTACACACACACACACACACACACACACACACGCATGCACACACACACACACACCCACACACCCCACCTTATTACTATTACTTTTAACCTAAACCAAAACCTAGCCTTACACAAACTAATCTTAACCTCAACCCAAATGTTACAGAAACCTAACCTTACTTTAACTGAGGCTAAACCTAATGTTAACCTGATCTTAACCAAGCTAAACCTAATGTTAACCTGATCTTAACCAAGCTAAACCTAATGTTAACCTGATCTTAACCAAGTTAAACCTAATGTTAACCTGATCTTAACCAAGTTAAACCTAATGGATGCCCCCCCCCCTTCTGCCCCATTGACCTCCATCCATTTCAATAGCCCCAAAACATGTCAAAAATGGAGCTTGTTGCATGCTGTTTGCGCTGCCCTAGCTCACTCATTTTCTGGATTACAGATAAAAACTTGACATCTATGCATTCGACTGGGTCTCAGGACCAACATATCGGAAAATGTTTTGAGAAAATCTTTTTAGTTTTTGAGCTACAGGCCATTTTCTGAGCGCGCCAAAATTTGCCAAATCGGAGCTTTCCAAAGTACACGTTTTCGCACCGCCATAACTCGGTCATGTTTTCTTTTTTTGACACATGAACCAAACACAAAACATCTTCAGAAGAGGACATATGGTTCATGGGCACGGGTCCACGGTCCTGCCAAGTTCAACGGTGAAAACCGGTTCCAGATTGGACCTACGGCTCTGGAGTTAGGTGGCACCAACCAAAATGATCCCCCAAATTAATGAGAAAATCAGACGAAGGGGAGGGTCATTTTTTAGATTCGGCACATGGATCTCTTCGGAACGGTCTGCCGAGTCCAACGGTAAAAATAGTTTCTAGATCGGACCTACGGTTCTCGAGTTAGAGGACCTAAAGCTTCCCATGCCATACCATCTCGATGCAACAGCATAGACCCCAAAAAACAACAACAAAAAAAACCAATTCCATAGAAATTGCAACAGGAAAAGAGCCCTGAACTCTGCCTTTCAAAAAGAATGATTTTTTTCCCCCCGAACAAATTGTTATAACGCCCTCAATTTGGAGCCAACAGGCACAACAACAGGCTTTCACAAAATGTTGCTCTCGCTGAGACGAGCTGCACGGTTTATCAACGACCAACCGCCGAGTGCCAGGAAGTCCCGCCCTCTGCCCCACTGACCTCCATTCATTCGACGACCACAAAAGGACGTCCAAAATCCACCGTGTTCAAGGTTTTAAAACTGGATTGCAGAGAAAAACCTGGGGGTGGGGGTCTCATGACCCACATATCGAAAAGACTTTCGAGAAAATGTTTGTCCTTTTTCGAGTGACAGGCCATTTTCTTAGGGCTGCCCGATTGGCCATTTCTGAGATTTGGATTCTGGACCCGCGTAGAAATACATTAATGGGCTCATTTAAGGGCAATGGAAACAAAGAAAACATTTAGGTGATTATAAAATCATGAAAAGTACAGTATGTAATTGTTTTGTAATATTTTTAGGGTGAGAGAAATGACTTAAAATCGTACACGCTGCACCTTTAATGTCACTAAATGACTCAGTTATTAGTAAATGAGTTACTTTTTGGGGAAAGCAACTTTAAGTAGTTACGTGTGTGTGTGTGTGTGTGTGTGTGTGTGTGTGTGTGCGAGCGCCCCACAGAAGGTTCCACGAGCCGCAGACCCAAAGTTTGATACTGAATGATTATCAAAGGATTATACATTTTAAAGTTACTAACAAAAACAGATGAAACCAAACACACACACACACACACACACACGCGCGTCTCTGTGGCTGGTTCGTATGTTGTAATGTTACATGATATATCCACGTGATACTGTTAGAACCCATGACCTTGGATCCGATCACAGCAACAGGACGCACCTGTGATGTTCCTGTGGCATCAGGTCCACCTGGTCCACCTGGTCGGATGGTGATTGGGCTGCAGGTGTGCAGGCCACATGGCAGCTGCTTGCATTCCTCACAATTACCTATGTTAATGAGGATGCACTTGTCTCTCTGATTGGCTGAGTCCACGCCATATGTCTGCGCCCTATGGTTGCAGTCTTATACTGCCACCTACCGACCCCACAGGGAACTGTGGCTGAGACCTCGTCCAAGCTGTGACGAAGACTTCTTTTTTGTTTACAATCTAAATTATGTGAACCACACACACACACACACACACACACACACACACACATATAGGTATATATATATATATTCACATTCTATATCAGTCAAACGAGTCCACTATATAAATAAATAAATAAAAAATATCTCCCCTCAAGGCATAAAGAAAAATAATAAAAAAAATTTTTGGTGGTGAAAAGTACCGTAGAACAGATTGGTTCTGGTACCAAAAGGTTGGTGTGAGGGCAATAGTCCACCAGTACCGTTTGGCCACACGTGTCCTGTGAAGTGTGTGGAGAGGCTTCTGGTAGCTCATCCTTTACTGCTGCAGTTACAGCAACATAAGTGACTTTATCGCAGATATACATTTATATAGTTGGTTGCATGGAGCAGATTGTTACTGTTCAAAAGTAGACGTCGTATTTGGGGCAAAACCTTGGAGAGGTGCCATCTCCCTCTTTCTGTCTTGAATCTGTGCC
>JAFBJT010109601.1:61958-77625 GCA_016785325.1 Chascanopsetta lugubris
CCCGCGGGACGCGAGGTTGCCGCCTCCAGGTTACCGAGCGGCGGTGGCCCGACATAATTAGTCGATGGACGTCTGACAGGGGACAATTTGATCATCTCTCCAGCTGAATTACATGTCATGTCATTTTTAATGAACACATTTGAAAATCGTCTCGCCCACGTGGCTGACGATGGTTGAGATGGGAGGGTTGGGGGTGGAGGGGGGTGTGTGGGGGGGGGGGGGGGTGTGGGTGGTGGTGGGAGGGGTCAGAGGTCATTTCTCACCGTCAGCTCCAGCAGCTCGTTCAGCAGCCCGTTGTGCTTGCTCTGGAGGAAGGCGTTGGTGGTGCTGGACTTGGCTATTCTTATCCGGGCCAGTCTGGCTTTCTGCGAGTGGGGAAGAAGCAGAGGAGGTCAGAGCGTCAGACTGGGTGGGCGGGAGGTCAGAGGAGATGAGTAGCGTCCTGTTTAATGGGGAGGAATCTGCCGAGTCAGCATTTACACTCAGTAGTAGTCCTCGCTGCTGCTGCTGCTGCTGCTGCTGCGCCGCTGCTCTGTCACACAGATTTCCAGCAGGCGTGAACCACATACACACATGATCACACGTCCGTCCGTCAACCGAATCATCCAGCGGTTGCTGTTGTCAGGTGGGCGGAGTCTGTGTTGAGCGTGAACCAACTCATTTTCACCGAGGGCCACATCAGCATTATGGTTTCTCTCATGGGGCTGGTTTGAATTGTGGGATTAAATGTGATTAGTGCCGAATAAACTGCAAAATAACTGTCCCCATATTTGATTATTATTTATTAATCTGCCACACATGTGACAGCTGTAAACACACTGAATATACTGCCCCACATAAATGGTGGCAGGTGTAATTCACTAGAGCGCATGGGCAATGTCATGCTTCAGACTTTTATTTTTAGGCAATCATTTGTCTTTTAGGATCCACTCATAAAAAGTATCTTATCTAATCCTAACTTGATTATCTCATCCTATCTTAGGTTATCATGTCTTGTCGTGTCATGTCTACGTCCTGTGTTTTATAACACTGTGTCCAGTAACTTACAGACTGATGACTATACAGATGAAGAGATGACTAGAAATAATAATTCTACATTTTGGGGTTTTCTTACAGATTGATTTTTTATTTCAACTTTAATATTTAGTTCCTTCTCATCTGGTTTCTTTGGTTCGGTGTTATTTCAAACTGCATACTTTTTAAATGGACCCGAGGAAAAGTACAGCAAACTGAAAGTAATGATTCAGTTAGTTAAGTGAGTTTCTCTTTGAAACAAGTTGCTGGACCCCGAAGTCTTTCAAACGTATCTTTCTAATGTGGGATCCTGATCCCGACCATTTGAACTAAAACACTGATTTGAACCCAAATTAGTTAGAAACAACGAGACAGAATGGATTAAAAAAAAAAAACTATGCTGGGCTTCAGAAATCCCATATGAGGCCGAGTTTAACTGACTGAATCACTTCAATGCTGAGTCTTCCCAATGGAGGCTGAGGAGTTAATGGCCATCAACCTGACAAATTTAAAATAAAGTTGATTTTAAAGTTTTTTTTTCTTATTTCTTATTGTCAGAAAAAGGGCTAAAAAGTTATATTGTGTGAAGGTGAAGTGTGTAGAAGGTGCTGGAGTCAGTATTGTGGAGGTCTTTGCCATCGTTTGACACCATTTCTCGGTTAGTACACACTGTTGCTGCTATATCAAAGTTATATTTCATATAAAAATATCAAAAGCACAAACGATTTGTTATCAATGGGAACATTGCCTAATATCCCTTTGATGTGCAAAGCAGCAAACTGATTCTGCTGGAATATCCTCAGCCTTGGCCAATTTGGAAAAAAGCCCAATTTCCAGCACAGTCAACTGCACCTGAAGGCACCGCAGCATTAAATTGGCCTATGTCACTGTTTCTCAGCAGGGAAAAAAAAACCTCTCCGCAGGGGAGCTCATATCGATCCTGCCGTCACATCTTTATGAGCCTTTTGGGGGAACTGACGTTAAACCATTGTGACTCGAACCCAGGTCACTCTGAATTTGATCAGACTGGATATGGTCGCGACTCTCAATTTATAAAAAAATGAAAAAAAAAATGTCATCAGGTCAGAATACGGTTGGAAATGAAAGTTTCCTTCAAATGAGATTCCACTGCAGCCCGTTGCAGAGCTCTTGCACTGACGCAGTTAGTCATTCCTTCGTACTCTGGTGTCGAGCGGAGCCTTTGATCAATACGAATATCAGGCGGCTCATAACAGCTCGTAGACTTTTAAGAATTCCCTCGCACTTTAAGTCGACTTCCTCCCGCATCCTCTCCGTTTCACACGCCAGACACGTTCGCACGCACAATTCTTATTATTGCATCTCACAACTTCACAGGTAAACTGGTTCTGAAGCTAACGTCATTACTTGTGATGCTCGTCTGGGAGGCTGATGAAGCTTCGATATAGCTTTCTGAAAATGGATTAACGCAAGGAGAGAAGGCGACAAGGATAAAGACGTCTCCCTCGTCCACAGGCACTGGAGCCAGAACCATTTCACTCGTTCTAATCTGCATGGAACTCTAACACATTCCTACTCTCTCTCCATTCTGGCTCGGCTCACTCTTTAAGATTTGGGTGAAATCGCTGACATTTCTAACTCTGGTGTTTTCATCACCTTGTCGTTTTCATAGCCCCAAGAACGAGCCCTCAGACGCAGGTCCTCTCTATGGAGGCCGCCATATTGGATCACCATGTTTCACTGTTGCCCAGAACGATCAAATCTCATGTATTTTGAGTTGTAAAGGGGGTTTGTGGGTTGTCTTGCATGCTTGGGAAGAAAGGGTGAGTTAATGGTAATCCCGCACACTGTACCTTTAACACCTAAGCAGTAGAAGTATCACCGAAAATTAATCATCATCATTTCCAGTATGACTCATGCTAATGCGCCGATGGGGCTCTAGATCTCACTCAATCCCACACACTGCACCTTTAAATCCATTAATCCCAAATCCGTACGAGTGCAATTCTTAAAACTCGTCCATTTCGTGACTGGAGAAGTTCTCGGAGGTAAACTACAGCTTCTGACTAAAGTTCCAGTCCGCTGAAAGACAGAGCTAATGGGCCTCCTCAACGCTCCCAGGACCGAAGTGCGGCCATTACGGCTCCTCATTATTTCACTTTTTTTCCGCCTGCGCTCGTGGTCGACCGCGCGGATCGCGCCTCTGTGTTCCCGCGTTACGAGCCCCGGTCGGACAGTCAGACAGCCAGTGTGCGGCCGTCCGGGGAGAGAGGCACACGATGTCCATCCTCCTCAGACAAGTGAGCCTTGAAACTGCCCCACGTGGAGACCCCCTCTCGTCTGCTCTCCACACTTTCACCCCCCTTCTCTCCTCGCGTCTCCCTCCTCCCCCTCTCGTCTCCCTCCTCGTCTCCGCCCCGTCTCGCTCTGACCTCACGTCCAACTTCCACTCCTCCTGCTCGACAACCTGCCATCTTTCAGTGCCGTTCCACTTGACTTTGTCGTCCGATTACCGGCGTGACCTCAGGCCATTTACTTCTTACACTCTCGCCGACATCCCTGATGGGGGTTGGGGGTCGTGGGGGGCGGGGGGTGGGGGGGTGGAGGGGACGCCACCGCCACCGCCACGCCGCTGATTTGTGCAGGGGATGAAAACCTGTCGGCTCCTGTCGGGGGTCGGGGGCTTTATCAGGGAATTAGGAACATTAGTATCCGGGGGAGGCTCCGGCGTCCTGGTTCGCCCTCTGTGGGTGAGTGGACACGGAGAGGAGACTCCGTGCTCACACACACACACACACACACACACGCTGGGGGACGACTGTCACTACACTGCTGATTTAGACTCTCTGCTTTATATTCTGTGACTGTCAAACTACACTAAGCACAGGAGCGGAGGCCTGTTCTGCAAAGTGGAATTCGATCCCAAGTTCTTAGCGGAGAATACAGAGGAAGTGATGTCCTCTGCCGCAAACAGGGGGGAAACAATTGCGACGTATTGAATTCGTACGGTTGGATAAAAAATAGCTGACATGCAGGTGCACAGTTAATGTGTTAGTGACTCCAGCGCCATTTTTCCCCACCCGTGGCTATTTACAAGATAAATAGGAGGTAAGAGCAGATAATTACATGAAGCAGCACCTCCTGCTCACGAGCGCCAGGTTTAATGTGCACCTGTACAATTCACTGTAACCTCCCGCATTGTTGCGGCTCTCGGTCCCTGCAGGAAGATTACAGCTTTCAGCATATTTACAGTCGCAACTGACCATTATGTTTCCAAGCGCATCGTAAATACAGCCGTTTGAACACGTATCCTTTCTCTCGCATTCATACGTGAGCCCGGGTTCCTCTCATGCTCTGCGCTGATCCGGCCGCTGGATCTGAAGGACGTTTAGATTATTAGAAAGCGATGCACACAACTGGAGAACTGAAGCTAGAGATCAGTTTGTTTCATTTGTTGACACGTGTGGTGTGACGAGACACATTTGGATGTGTTTTTTAAGATTTTTCAAATAGGCAAATATTCATTTCATAGAATAAATTGTGAAAATATATTCATGTGAAAAATATTATTATATATTTTAAAACATGTTTTCAAAGTTTTGTGATGTAAACATAAATGTATGTAAAATATCAAGACACAATTTTTGCATATCAAATGTGTTTTATAATTTTTTTTATATGAAAAAAAAATTAGTAATCCACTAAAAACATGAAGTGTGCTGTAGTGGAAGTGTAATTGAATCTGTGGGTCAGAGAGGTGTTCTCTCTGTCAGACACCTCATCACCACTGACTGAGCACAAAACTGTTAATATTGATTTTTAGGGCTTTTTCCTGAAGTCTTTTTTTTCCTTTCTAATTGTCTGAGTTCCTGGCAGTGGATGTAAAACATGTTTCAGACCACACCGGGACAGTAAAACTCATCAGTAACACTCCTGCTAATGAGGTTCTTTTAGATTTAGCGGCTCCTTGGGGTTTCGCCGTCCAATTAAATCAGTGAGGGGAGAAACACATAACCAGCCATCAACGAAGAATTCATTTACAAACACATGCTTGAGCTGTTAGATGAAGATTTGAAGGAATGAACATTTTTGGTGCAGTTTTATTTTATTTTGTATTTTTTTACTGCTGTGGTCACAGAGGAGACGCCCCCACAAGAGAGGCTAAGGAACAAGAGTGAATCGCTATGGTAATACTAGACTAATGTCTTTTGTAGACTGGCAACGGCTGTTATGTTAATCTAATTCCATTAACCCTTGAACCAGATCCTTATAATAAGCCCCGTGCAGAAACCTGGACTCGCAGACTCGTTACGGTCCGATCAGGCGCAACATTATGCCCACTGACAGGTGAAATGAATAACACTAATTATCGCTTCATCATGGCACCTGGGATATATTAGGCAACATGCAGCGCATCCCACTTTGTTTGGGTCGGGGTTGTTCTGGCACCAAAAGGGAAACCAATATAATGTTGTGCCCGATCGGTGAGTAGAATGTACTGTAGTTTTATTTGCATTAAATTGGATCAAATTCCATCCTCGGCGTGTTTTAAATAAGCTGCTACCTCCGGCGCTGACAGATGAGTCCAATATGGAAGTGGAAAAAACATGCAGTTCACAGGGTGGCCACTTGAGGCTGTCTCCAAAAAGCAGGTCAATGCCCTCAGACTCCCGTGTTGAAATGGTCAACTTCAGAGGTGAATGAAACGTGTTTAAAGCCTGGTACAAACTATGGTTTTGGTCTGACTCGCTAATTCTTATACTATCGAGGTTTAAAATTCTGCATAATTAAGGGGCGTGGCCTCTTGAGTGACACCTGGGCCGACCTGGCGCGCTCTGTGGATGCTGCCACAGCACCATGGGGCCACCAGAGCTCCGCCTCTGAAACAGGAAGTAGTCCCGTTGTGATGGATCCGACAAAAGGAACACATTAGGTCCAAGGAGAACTCGCTCTCGTATTGAGCCCTGAATCGTTTCTGCTGAAGCAGGATACTGAATAAATGACCCGCCTACGACCATTGTTGTTATTATTATATCACTATGGATTCAAACCACTTATTTTTTCATTCTCAATTAGCTTTCAGCGACTGCTCACTAATTTCACAACACTCTTATCTGGCCCTGCGGAAAGGTCGAGCCCACAGCGCGAGTGGAGTGAGTGGAAAGCTAACATTTGGTACTCGGAACTCAAGTGTGTGAGTGTGTGTGTGTGTGTGTGTGTGTGTTGAGAGCGAGGACATTGTTAATGTGGGTCTGAAGGGCAGCACATCTCCTGTGTGTGTGTGTGTGTGTGTGTGCGTGTGCGTGCGTGTGTACGTATTTGTGTGTGTGTGTGTGACAGAAATGTGAAGCTACTGAAGGACAGAGACTCTCAGTGCCGAGGTTCCACCTCTAATTGGGGTCAACCCTCGTCTCCATCACATTTTAAAGTGAATAAAAGTGTCCTCCACATATTTTGCAAAGCAAAGAAAACACATGTTTAACGGCTATCATTATAATAATGATGTGAATATAAAAAAGTCATCGAAAGGTCTTTCAGGCACAACCATCGCTGTCCGCCCACTACGAGCTTTTGACTTCACCGCCCCTACGCTCTCATTCACTCGACGGCGTCCGATAATCCTGCCGCGCCGGCCCTCACATGCAAATCGCCCTGCTGGCTTCAAACACGCGCGACCTCCGACCTTTACCTTCTGTGCGCGGCGTTTGTCGGCTCTCTGGTTCTGGTGGTAGATGCGGCTGAAGTTGGAGACGATGACGGGGACGGGCAGAGCGATCACCAGCACGCCGCTCAGGGAGCAGATGGAGCCGAAGATCTTGCCAGCGATGGTCTTTGGCACCATGTCGCCGTACCTGGAGGTCGGACGGACGAGAGGAGGTGAGTGGTGGTGGCGTGAACTGCTCGGCACATTTGCATAGTTTCTATATTTCTTCTTTTGTATTTCTATATTTTTATATACCAGTTATCGTTGCTTTCTTTGCACTGAGCAGGTTCGCATTTAATCTCGTTATGTTCTTGGCATCAAATTCGAGAGAATGTTTGACCCCTCATGCTGCCGGACCTGTGATTTCTGAAGCACACACCTATGAGGCCGTGGGCTTTTGTTGTGCGATAAAAAAGCACACCTGAAAACAGCCCAACCCCAACAATCGGTTAAAGGTGCAGTGCGTAAGATTTGGTGTGTACGTTTGCATGTTGTATCCATCACCTCACCCCTCAGAACACGCAGGAGAACCTGTGTTAGACCTCAGTTGTCCTTAAACTCTGTGTGCAGATGTTTAGTACCTCCACTCTGGGCCACTGTAAAAACATGGCGGCCCCCGCAGAGAGGACCCCCTCCTCATGCAAATATACTTTAATGGGCTCATTCAAGGGTAATGAAAAAACAAACCAACATTCAGGTGGTGATAAATTCACGAAAATGTCAGGATGAAATTGTTTTGCAGTATTTTTAGAAGTGACAAAAATGACCCAAATCTTACACACTGCACCTTTAAATGATACTACAGCCTATTGGGGCCGTTTCAAATAATTGCATGGTTTTCTGTGGTGAGTTGTAGTTCATTAGCCGCTCATCGATAGCATTTTGTGCATCAAGTGGTTTTACTTTGAAAAGATCATCTCACTGACAACAGAGTGTGTGAGCGTCCTTGACTCGTCATACATTCAATGCAAAACCCAGAGTGGCATTTTACTGTGACTATTAGTTCTTTTTTCACACTAAATGTGTTTTTGTGCGCCTGCGATGAAGAGTTAGTTCTCTTTAGAAAATGGCGCCAAATTGCTACATTGAAGCTATGATTTGTTGCGCGACTTGTGCATTTAAAAAGCAGGTCTACACAAACGGGAGCAGGCGGTTTTGGGCCGATGCGCTGAAAAACACAAATCTGCAAAATCGCATTGACATTAAAAAGCAAAACAGACATAATGTGCTGCATGAAATTAAACTGTGCCACCTCTGACCTGCACGGGATGAACACAGGCAACATGATTCAACGGTGGCTCCCTTTGGTTGGAGGAAGCGTTCACCCTTTCACCGCGGTTTAGCGATATGGAAATTGTGCTACTTGTTATTATCGTTGTTGCCGCACAGAGGGTGAAGCGAAAGAACGAGACCCCTGCGAAAGCGTATTCAAATCTGCTCCATCCAGATCCCCATTTGAATCTGCGGCAGATTTCACACTCGCGCTACCATCAGTGCCCTGAAACCACGAAACCCGACTTCACATCATCATTCCCTGAGAAAAGAGTAAATATGTAAATATAATGCCCCGGTAGTAAAAAGCCTGCGCTCTCTGGGTTCATTCATGTTTAAGGGAAGCTGCTGCTCACGGAATAAACAAGGATCAGTACTTAGAGACACTTTGACACTGTGGGGCTCGTTTCAGCTCCTGTCGGCAAGAATTCGTTTCACGCCGCCTGACGTTCATCAGGACACAGCGGAGAAGCGGCGGCGGCGGCGGCGGCAGCGAGACTTCTCATTTCAGGTGTAGGCGGGGGTTCGTGTTATAAATCACCTCGGTGAATGAGACGAAGCAGCAGCAGCAGGCCACATCCTCTTATTGTCCCGGTGAATTCCCGCACACTTAGCGTTGTTAGCATCACGCGGGCGGAGCTGAGGGACTGTCTCATGAAATAACAGGGAGCTTCAGTCTTTGTTTGAAAACACCATTTTGCAGTTTCGGTGACAACGTAATTACAAATTGAACATTGCCACGCGCCTCCATTGCATCTCAGTGATGACACTGTGCCGTCGAAACCAAGTTTTCTCTCATCATATTTAAAGGTGCAGTGTGGAAGATTTGGTGACATATAGAGGGGAAGTTGCACCATCTCTACGGGGGCCACCATGGTTTTGAAACCGGTAAAAGTGGACGTACGAAACATCTATTGAGATTTAACGACAGCTGAAGTCGAGCTTACACGCCGCACCTTTAAATGAAGAACTTCAACAACTGACAACCCCATCAATATCTATTCGGCTTAGTCGGGATACAACAAAACCCTGGCGGTCAGATCCAAGGCCACGATGAAAGATTACAGTCTTGACTTAAAAACAACAACAACAAGTAGAACACAGTTTTGAAGGAAAGGCGGAGGAGTGGGTGCGTGAAGATGCAACAAATCCCCTCCTGGAGTGTCGCCGAGTGTAAGAGGCTTGATGTAAAGTGCTGTGTCCTGGAGCACGATGGGCGCCATTGTTGTTGTTAATCAGCGATTAGCAAAAGGGGCGGAGACGACAAGTGGGCTAAGTGGGCAATCTCCTCAAGGGCCACTTTGAAAACGGAGATGGAAAACAGTAGTTTGACTTTCATCCTCAGAGTTTCACCGAAACACTTGCCAAGAAACAATTCCTTCCTCTTCATTCCCGATTCTCGCCAGGTGAGCCACCGAGCCACTAGAGGGGGCGGTTTGCTCCCGATGGGTGGGCGCTAGTTTTTTTCTTCTACTTTTCAGATTCTTGTTATTTTTTTTTTTACTTGGCAGAGAACTCCCGCGCTATAAAAGCTCCGTAATCGCCAGACTTACCTTCCTCCTGTTTACTACCCACAGACTGGAGAGCAGGGGAGGCGGCAGGAGCCAGGCCTTCTGCTCCACCAGAGGAAACAGAGCCAGAGGGAGCGCCATGCCGCTCACATCTCTTTTCAAAAAGAGGAAGTTTAACAAAGTTTTCAGAACTAATGACACACACAAGCTGAAGAGAATTTTTTTTCCACTCAGGGAATCAAAGAAAAGACCCTTAAAAGGAACAGTGTGTAAGACGTTTTTGTCACTTCTATTGGAATAAAAAAATTCCGCGAAAACAATAACGAACTGACATTTTCACAATCACCTCGATGTGTTTTTGTTCCCATTACCCTTTAACGAGCCCATTAATGTATATTTACATGAGGAGCGGGTCCTCTCTGAGGGGGCCGCCATGTTTTTACAGTAGCCCAGAGAGGACATACTAAACATCTTTTGAGTTTTAATGACAACTGAGGGCCACCATAGGTTCTCATGCATGGCTTAGGGGTGAGGGTGAGGTGTTGGATAGAAGATGCGAACTTCACCACTAGATGTCACTAAATCTTACTCACTGCACCTTTAGACGCACCAGATCAGCAAAATTCAATTTGCTAAACAATAACTGTGTTGTATAGCCCCCCCCCCTCTTCTTTTATTATGGGAAATAAACTGTACAAGGTTGTTCTGCCTTTGTTTACCTCTCTGTGAAATCTCAAATATTTTCCTCCATTGTGACTTTCGTGTTTTGTGTGAAGACGATGCGAGCGTCCTTGAGTCGTTTGAATGATTAATCATATTCGCCATGAAAGAGAATGGAATCCTATTGATCACTAATGTGAACACGTAGCACATGTGTCCTCCAGATCATTTTATGTGAGAGTTTAAAGGCCAATGATTGTCTGAAAATAAAACTCTAAAGCACACATTGCCCACGAACTCTGGTGAGTTACACATGACACTTTTTATGTTTCTTCAGTGTGTTTTCATTTACATACATTTTCACACGTATGTAAATGCAATTACGTATTTGTGAGTTGAATAAACGATAATCAGGTATGAAGACAGTTATCTTACCATATGTTAAATAGTAATTACATTTAGTCCCACAGTTGAAACCGGCCCCTTTGAGATCAACCATGACGCTGACGTGGCCCTCGGTGAAAATGAGTTTGACTCCACTCCTGTCTCTTCCAACCCTTGAATAAAACTTTTTCTTTTTTTATTTCCAGGTGTTGTGTGAGCGGTGGTGGCAGACAGGCAGGCAGGATGATGTGCACTGTGCAGAGAGAGTCAAAAACAGGGGAGGGGTGGCGGTGGGGGGGGGGGGGGGTGTTTAGGGGTGTTATTAACGAGCGATGGGTATTTGACCACAGGGCTTGTTGTTATTGTGGCTCGGTCCCGCTCCAGGCAGCATCACAATCAGACAAATGATTTCACAGCCGCTCGCCGTCTGTCAGCTGATGAGAGATGACGTTCCCCTGCCTGCCGCTGCTTTGTTGTAATAACGTTTGACACTTCAGACACGCTGTGATGTCTCAAACATCATCGCCGGCGCATTTAAAGCTCTGCTCCACGCGGTGGGAGCGCCGCACATTGAGAGGAGGCACCAAAGCATCAGAATGACGAGTCATCGCCCCCCGTCGTTGTTGTGACGACTCGGGGGACGAGAGAAGGTCGTTGAAGGGAAGTCGGGCCGCAATCACCTGTTGAGCCGCTCCCTCGTTACAGCGTCGAAGTGGACTTCGTAATCAAGAGGTGGTCTCGATGCAAATCAGACGCTCCTTAGTTTAAAGGGCGTTTAAGGGTTTTAATTATTTCTCCATTACCTCACGTCCAAACTACAATTGCACTCACTGGAGCGCAACAGTCTCCTCGTGGAAGCGCAGTTCATTCCGCAAGCTCGGCATGTTTATATGAAGCCACCCACCCAACTGCACACAGATAGTATCAGTCCAATGAACACATCTGATTGTTTCCATCTCGAAGCTTGACATTTTTTTTTTTTTTTTTTTATGGAATAGAAGAAAAAAATATCTTCCCATCTTGTAATGTTTTCCTGGCCAGTGTCCCAGTTTTATGGAAATCCACTCCTGCTGACAAACAAACCCGTGGCAGGGATGAAAACATCATCTCCATGGTGGATGTAATGATTATTCCATTCGATTAAAGGTAATAAAAAAAAAAAAATCTGCCACTGCCTGATACTCTGCCGCCTGTGTTACATGTTCTCATGTACCTCTTTCCAGAAAACATGAGTCAGCAGGTTTTCCCTTAACACAAATTAAGTGCTGAGCAGGCAGAAAAGGTTGTTTTTTTTTAAACGGTGAAGGATGCGGTATAAAGTATCAGAGGAACATGTGAATTAAAAAGAACAACTTGCAAGCAGTGAGACTATTCAAGACCTGCTGGCACGGATCGCCAAATAAAATAAAACAGAATAAAACATCAGCAGATACAAAATATGGTAAATAAGGATACGGGAGAACATTTTCGGGTATTCGCTCTGAAGAACCAAACCCGATTCAACAGATCCAATTCTCAGGAATTTGACCACAGATGATACTATATGGTGCCACCAGCTGCTCCCCGCAGTCGATTTCTTCTCATGACAGATCTCGATGGGGTGAATTTCATTACAGACTTCACATCATATCATGTGGGACACAGCTTCATGTGGGAGCCTCTTCATTGTGGAAGCCTGCGCATCGATTTGCATTCAGCACAGATTCAATCACATTCTGACGCAACAAGGTAGAAAACAGCACCGGGGCAATTTCTCCGCTAACAGATCTTTGACAGATTGCTCATTATTGCGCGTTTCGCTTCTGCAGCGGTTAATACAGAGGCCGACGCTGCTGGAGGAATCAGCTATGAAGGAATGCATGCGGTCGCGTGTATTATCTTTCCCGCTCCTCTGCTTGTTTTGCTTCCTCGGAGTGACGGGCTCATGATGGGTCTGTGACGGGGATTGGAGCAGAGCTGGATTGGACTCGTTGCCTCAAAACAGACAGCAAAGTGAGACAGGCCGACTGAGATCGGGGAGGCAGAGCTGAGAGGGGCGGAGTTAAACTCGTCCACAGCCGAGGTACAGGTTGGAAAAAGTCGTCACGAGTGCGGCAACAACACACAGCTATTTTCTTTTCCCACAACCCGGGCCCTGTGTTGTTTACGCTCCGACGGGCGTAAACAACTTTCACTGTACTTTGTCATTTCATTTATTTCCTCAAGACTGATCACCTGTTAGGGAGCACCTGAAAAACACATGGAATGAGCAGAGCTGCAGGTCATCAATCAAGACACACACACACACACACACACGCACACACACATGCACGCACGCACACACACACGCACAGCTATCGATAATGGGTCTTTGCACTGACCTCCATTCAGTGCTGACAGCCTAAGTTAAACCTTATCCCTGACCTGTCGAAAAGTAAAAAAAAATGTGTTTACATGGAGGATGGACGAGTTTGTGCGCACACACACAATACGTACACACTTCGTCGAAAGTTCCATTGATTCCGATTCGCTAATGAGATCCGCTTCAATCAGCGGATTGGAGGGGAGGGTTGGGAACAGGTTGACGAAACCGCACCCGTGCAAGACAATTCAGCAGTAGCTCCGCCTGGAGTTAAAGGTAAGAGGTACAATGCAGCCAAGCGCAAGATTTGTATGTGGGCCACATTCCATTATACTTTTAGAATTTGCTGCGGGCCAGTAACCCCCCCCCCCCTGGCTGATATATGAATGGAGACTGCAGACATTAGTGTACAAAGACAGGAACAGTTATATTTTCTTTACATGTGGATACGATCTGATTCGGCACAGGTCCATTCCTCCATAACTGTTGAGGATTATAACTTTAACTCATTTGTACAAATGTCCTAAATGGTTGCTAAACTGCTGAGTCCTAATTGTTTTTTTGTCACAGAGACACATTTGCTGTGTGACAGAGCAGATTATTATCAGCTCTCCTCACACGATAGTTTTAATCTGCCTTTAATCTGATTGGCTGTTACAGGTCGAACATTTTTCAGATTGATAATCACAGATTGTGTCGGTCCAACTGGAGCCAGATGTTTGAAATACGTAAAGATGTTGGCTTGGCTGAAATGAGAAACTTTAGCCACCGTAATTAACAGCTTGTGAATATGTAAATTGGGAAGCATCTCAAAATGTTTTTGCTTTATTTTATTCTAAAAATCAAAGAAGGAAAAGAATATCATCCTACGCAACATCCCATTCAGGTTGGTTGTGCTAATCTGCCTGACTGCTGCAACAAAGCAATTTCACCTTTGGGATTAGTAAAGTATTTCCATTCTATTCCACTGGATTCAACAAACGTCTGTAAACAAATCAACCGCAACTCGCCTTCCTGTAAAAGGGACAAAGACAACTGTCCTCCACTGTTCGTGTAAACTCACCGACTGTCCTCAAACAATCAACATTGGATAATGTCATTGTGGAGACGAGTGTTTACGAGGACCTGGAAAAGTGGACTGACATTCTCTTAACGAAGAGGCACTAAAGAGTGAATGTCCATTTAAAAACCCACCGACGAGTACGACTCGTTCGAGGAGGTGATGTTTTCACTCGTGTGCATTTGTCTGTTTCTGTCATCAGCAAAAACCACTGCATGTTTGACGATGGGCCCGACTGAACGCACGGGACATGGACTAACACACATTTCGTTCTCTAGTTTGAGCTCTGCAGATGCTGGCATGATGAACTTTTACCACTGCTACTACTACAGAGGCCCAGAATGGACAAACCACACCCATTTTGACTTTTAATAATAACCGAAGGCTACCAAGGTTCCTCCTACATGCTTGGAAGGAAACATGCAACTCCACCGCCTCCGCCTCCTCCACCAAATCCTACACACTGCACCTTTAATCCCCCAAATCTGTAAAAGAGGTCGTTTTTAGCACAGAACTACAAACGTATTCGAGTTTAACCGGAAAATAAAACCGCGCGCTTCACATTTTGCATTCGAGTCTCTTGCGTGTTTTTACCAAGAGTTTAAAAAAACGAGAAATCTGCAGAGTCACATGTCAAATGAAACAGGGGGAGGCGAAGACCACTTCACGCACTTCTCTCTGCCCGTGGGTAAACCGGCGTTCCGGGGTCAACTTCACCCTTCACGACACATTTACACGCCTCCGTCTTTGTCCGGTCGGCGCCGCGCCGACACGGAGGGCAATCTGCGGCGCTGAACAAAGTCAACGCGAGGAATGGCCGACCCGAACGTCAGTCCAGTGGGACCGGCGGGGGGCCGCGAGCTGCCGAGTGGTCGTTCGCCTGCACACGCAATCTCACCTCTCTGGGTTTTCTGCCCAATGTAGCAGATGAGAGAGGAGGAAGTGTGGGGGGTGGGCGCGCGGGGGGGGGGGGGGGTCGGCGGGGGGGCGGGATTAAACGAACAGCCTGATGTCTGTTATTACACAGAGGGATGCGGGATATTAGTTTGTGTGACCCGCTGCCACCGAGGGAAAAAGCGCCATCCATCATGACCTGTGCGCCGCGCCGGACGCTCTATCTCGCCAGCGGAGACTCGACGTCAAGGGCGAAGCGGCGCGGCGCAGAGGGCGGCGGCAAAAACGAGCGAAACAATGGCGAGTTTATTTAAAAAACACGCATAAAAGCGGCGGGAGTGAGGCTCATTGTCGGCCGGAGGATGATGGATGGGAGAGCGGCGCCGGCACAATGGCTGGAAACGACCACAACACTGAACGGAGGCCATTTCCCCCTAAATAGGTGCTTAGGAACATTTCCCCCTGAATACGTACAGATTAACATTTTCACCTCCCTGTTTAATATGCGCACAGCTACAGTCTGCGGCTACTGACGCTGCCTGCTGGTGCCACCGTCCTCTCCCGGGTTATTCATTTGTTTTCCTGCGCAGACAGTTTGGTGAGGCTCCCTCATTAGCATAATCCAACGTGAAATGAGTTCGTTTCCAGATGACGGCGTACGAAGCAGAAAACCAGCCTTAGATATTTCACCTGCTCGTTAAAGGTTCAGTGTGTAGGATTTAGTGACTGAAAGTGACTTTACATATCGCGCTGCACATATTCCCATACACACGTAGAATGATAACTTTAAGCTTCCTGAAGCCAGTGTGCGGCAGAAACATGGCGGCCACCAGAGAGGAGAGGGGAGG
>JAFBJT010109601.1:87387-99742 GCA_016785325.1 Chascanopsetta lugubris
GTGAGATCAGAACAGAACAGAACAGAACAGAACAGAACAAAACAGAACAGAACAGAACAGAACAGAACAAAACAGAACCAAACAGAACAGAACCAAACAGAACAGAACCAAACAGAACAGAAAAGAACAGAACCAAACAGAACAGAAAAGAACAGAACAGAATAGAACAGAACAGAACAGAACAGAATAGAACAGAACAGAACAGAACGGAACCAAACAGAACAGAACAGAACAGAACAGAACCAAACAGAACAGAACAGAACAGAACCAAACAGAACAGAACCAAACAGAACAGAACAGAACAGAACCAAACAGAACAGAACAGAACAGAACAGAACCAAACAGAACAGAAAAGAACAAAACAGAACAGAACAGAACCAAACAGAACAGAACAGAACAGAACCAAACAGAACAGAAAAGAACAGAACAGAACAGAACAGAACGGAACAGAACAGAACAGAACAGAACAGAACAGAACAGAACAGAACAGAACAGAACAGAATAGAACAGAACCGGAACCAAACAGAACAGAACAGAACAGAACAGAACCAAACAGAACAGAACAGAACAGAACAGAACAGAACAGAACAGAACAGAACAAAACGGAACAGAACAGAATAGAACGGAACGGAACGAAACAGAACCGAACAGAACAGAACAGAACAGAATAGAACAGAATAGAACAGAACGGAACCAAACAGAACAGAACAGAACAGAACAGAACAGAACAGAACAGAACCAAACAGAACAGAACAGAATAAAACGGAACAGAACAGAATAGAACAGAACGGAACCAAACAGAACAGAACAGAACAGAACAGAACAGAATAGAACAGAACGGAACCAAACAGAACAGAACAGAACAGAACAGAACAGAACAGAACAGAACCAAACAGAACAGAACAGAACAGAACAGAACAGAACAGAACAGAACAGAACAGAACAGAACAGAACAGAACAGAACAGAACAGAACAGAACAGAACAGAACAGAACAGAACAGAACAGAACAGAACAGAACCAAACAGAACAGAACAGAACAGAACAGAACGGAACAGAACCGAACAGAACAGAATAAAACGGAACAGAACCGAACAGAACAGAATAAAACGGAACAGAACAGAACAGAACAGAACAGAACAGAACAGAACAGAACGGAACAGAATGGAACAGAACAGAACACCTTCCTGGTTATTGAACGGGGGTAAACCCAGGAGCCACCTGCTCCTGTGTGTAAACATACATCAAAGGTAGATGAAGAGTGACAGTGTGAATACTGTGATGTTGCACAGGTAATATTTTCATTTTGTGTCCAACAAACGTTCTGATTGTTGTGAGAAGAACACGTAAACATTCACGATGTAAAAATGATCAGAAAAAAGAACCAGACCCGGATCTCGATCTGACTTGATCCTCATGTTTTGGTTTTGATGATTTCCAGGACTTTGACTCCTTCTTGGAGGGTTTGGAGGAGCAGAAGATACAGGATCTGCTGCTCAGTGCGTCCGAGGTCTCTCACAGCTACAGTCAGGAAATTCTGGTCTTGGCCGACGGAGACAGTTGGACGGTGGACCGAGCCGCCCGGGAGCACGGCCTGGACCCCGGCTACTCGGTGCTGGTCTCCAGAGAGTGTCTGTCCAATGTGTCGTGTTCTCCTGAGACGGACGGCTACACGCTGGTGAAGATCTTTGGAACGGTTTCAGGCGACGGAGAAACTGTATCCGGACTCTCTGGCTCGTCACTGGCACAGCTGATGTTTGATTCCTCACTCAGAGCCGCACCCGTCTTCTCCCTCCACCAAAGCCATCGTGGAAATCAACCAGGAGACTCAGCAGCTTTACCAGATCATGGCTCGGCCCGATTCTGTTTCTCGTTACCAAATTCCACAAAGACTCGTGGATCACACCACTCAGTACGACCGCCAGCAAATCCTCATCATGGACTCGGACCCTGTGGTGACGAAGGCTGCGCGATTCCTGTACGAGAAGCATCCGGCCATTAGTTCCGTCTACTTTCTCGACGACTGGCGCAGACCGACACTGATGTACGGAGACGGGGAGCCGCTGTCAGAGAACAGCAGGCTGGTGCTGGTGGCTCACGGAGCAAAAGAGGGCTCAGGAGAGACGAGTCTGTCCGGCTACAGAGCCCAGGATGTGGCTGACATCATTCAACAGATGCCGAGAGTGGGCGACACCATCAAAACAACCAGCGTGGTGGCGTGTGAGGTGGGATCGGATAAAGAATTCATTCAAACTCTGCTGAAGAGGCTTCACGAGACCAGCGGCATCAAGACCGAGCTGCACCTGAGGGACGCTGTGATTCAGGTCCAACACACCGGAGAGAAGATCACACAATACATCACTCCGGACGGACTGGAGTGGCGACACAAGGACGACAGCACCAAAGTGGTGGCGAACCTGAACAGGAACGGAGACGTGGTTATCAGAGAGGAGCCTGGCAGTCGAGGAGTGGCCGTGTTCACCGCCGAAACAAACCTCCTGATGGACACTCGTCCCAGAGAGAGCTCCCAGGACTACAGGTCCACCTGGCCCACAACGCCCAGGAGGTTCATTTCCCAGAGTCCAGAGTTTAAGCAGCTGAGTGACGACTTATCTGAAGTTGAGGCTCTGGCCTGGGGATTCTTTCATGGTGAGCAGCCTCCTCCGGCAAAAGTACAAATTCCTGACCTCCAACAAGTCAGTGATCGTTTTGTTATTGGGGAAAAATTCAAAAATAATAATAATGTCGAGGACATACGATGGATCAAGGAGGGGAAAGAATATGAAGACATTCTCAACAAATGTTACGAGATCAAATCAGGGCAAGATGTCCGTAATATCATTCGTCACTTTGCAAAGACCGGAGAGGATGAGTTCATGTACCTGATGGTCAACGACTGGATATACGTGGTTCATCCCGATAATTTGTACATTTATCCAGTCGGAAAGAAGCTGGACAACAATGAGATGGGAAAAGAGGAGAGAATCATCGAGGTGAAGGATTGTCTCTCTGCACAGATTGGCAAAGAACAATACAAGGACATGAAGAGTCTCATCTTTGACGGTTCCATCGAGGATCCAAAGGAGAAATACGCTCAGTACGTGGAAGCCACTTTTCGTGGAGAGCCGATAACAGACCTCCCTCTGGCCTCTGAGGCCATTTTCACCACCTACTTCACCGCCTCGGTGATATGTGAGTCTACAAGAAATTTCCGGACGTTCCCTCTGGTTCTCATGGCCTTAGAAATGGTGAAGAACTCAGACAATAACATCAGAGAGACTGGACTGGATTTCTTTTTTGATGAACACCCGATGGCAAGAGGCGGCAGTTGGCCCAACTCAGGCAATCGTGGTTTTACCGGCACAACCACTCCCAAGAGTTCTAAACGTCCAAAACGCAGTCAGGCCTCCTTACTGAAAGTCCTCACTAAGGAGGTTGACCTCTTCACCAAGTGGGTTAAAATAGTTCAACAAAAGATTCTGTCTCAGATTTTGGAAGTAGCTGAAGAATACAAAGTGGTTGACAGAAATTCAGCAGAATCTGTCATCCAGGATTACAGTGCTTTTGAAACGGAGCTGAAAGTTATGAGAGACTTCGGGGAAACATCGGGTGCCTTAGGAGGATACAGCGACAGCCTCGTAACATGGAATGATCTCAAATCTGCCTCCGATTTGGAAAGCTCCTTCAAACTCGAGTCATATTTTTCAAGAGCATCTGCGACCTTATCTGAAGAGATCCACAGCAAGCTGAAGGCAAAGTTCGGGGAACGCCTGGCAGACATGCAGCTCAGGGAGGGAGGAGCCAAGATTGAAAATGGAGAGTTCATGTGCGAGTTTGTGGGAGAGCCTCCGTTTAAGTTTGAGTTATCAGCAGAGAGTCTTCGTCACAAAGGCGCCATGATGGAGGGCATGGACACGGCAGCTCACGACATGGAGACCTCAGCGCCCTCGTCTGAGGTCAGCCGGTATGCGGAGCACACTGGGACGGCCGTCGGGTCTCTGGGACTCCTGCTGGGGATGAAAGGAGCCGTCGATGCGTTCGAACAGGGTGACATCGCGGACGGAGCGGTGGGTGCTTTGCAAACCGCTCATGGAGTCACGGCTATGATGGCGTCTCTGGTCGCTAAGGAAGCTCTGACCACGGAGACGAGAGTAGCCAGAGCAGCTGCGACCATCATGAGGAGCCCTGCGATGAAGGCCACCATGACGGCCATCCCCATTGTGGGAGTAGGATTTGGAATTTACAGCGTTACACAGGACATAGAGAGGGGAGACGCACTGGGGGACATCGATGCCGTCTTTGATTGTAGCATGATCGCTCTGGATGTTGTGGAACTGGTTCAGCCTGAACTGGCACCGTTTCTCATGCCCGTGAGCTTGGCTTTGTCGGTGGTTCGAATGGTGGCCGATGATGTTTACATGGGCGTAGAGGAAGAACTCAACAGCCTCCCGAAGGACGCGGGCGTTCTGGATAAACTGGGTGCCGTCGTTGCCGGTGCTGGGAAGGGACTTCTGCATTTCGGAATTCATGTGGCCAGTATTTTCTACAATTGGCGTTATGATGAAATTGAGCAAGGTCATAAACTTGTTGCTCAGATATCAGACTATAAGAAATATTACTCAATCATACAGGAGCAGGGTGGAACCAGTGCCATTGATTTCACCAGCGCTGCCTCCTCCTGGAATGGAGGAGGTATTTACTTCTGCCTGGCTGATCAGGGTCAGTCTGAGTTCTGCATGGACTATTTTGTCTCCAGTGACGAGACGTCAGGGAGAAAATGTTGGCAGATCGACACACAAGGAACCAGCGACATCATTCTTGGTCTGGGAGAGAGCCATAACTTAGAGTATACCACACTGCAAAAGAAAGTCCTCGTGTTCATCCCGACTGGCTCCGTGGATGTGGTGTCAGGTTACAAGCCGGCGTCCGATTCCAGATACGGGGAATACATCGGAAACAGAGCGGCCAATCGCTTCTTTGCTGTTGACAAATCAGAAGACGAGCGTGTGATTCAGCTGATGTTAACCTATTATTACCAACTTCAGGGCGAAGCAGGTGACGATGTTTTCTTCCTCGGTCCTCAGAGAAGTTATGTTACGGGTGCCGGTGGAAACGACACCTACATCGTTCCTTCCAATGGCGGCAAAACAATCATCAACAACTACGATGCTAAAAAAGCTCTTGACACTCTTCAATTCAGCGTCGACTACCGATACATTTCTGTGTCAAAGTCCGGGAACGATGTTGTGTTCATGTACGAGGGAGACCACACCGTCACCGTCCAAAACTGGTTTTCGGGAGAAGCGTATCGTCACATGACCCTGATCTCAGGAGACGGAGTGGTCTTTGAGGTTTCCCCCTCTGTGGTCACCACTGTTCAGCTGGTGGCTAAAGCAATCAACAAGATGTTCCAGCAACAAGGTGAAACAGTGAACGCGTCACAGCCTCTTTACAGCAAAGTCACCAACATCTTTGGGTCTCAGCACGATGATGTGCTGATTGGAAACGGAGAGCGGAACCTGATGGACGGAGGCGGAGGCCACGACTATCTGAGCGGTGGTGAAGGAGCCGACGTGTACATGGTGAAAAACCAAAGTGATTCTTCCGTGACCATCGATAATCACTCCACCGATGATCAAACAGACACGGCCATTATACACGCCGATTTCACAACACTTGGAGTCAAAGTACAAGGGGACCATGTCACTCTGAACGCGAACCGCGTGGGCAGCGTCATTTCTGTGAGCGTCCTGAACTGGTTCCGATCGGCACACGACAGACACCTGTCGTTCGTCTCAAACGATATGGTCTCTTTCACGGTGTCAGGCCACAGGCCCGACTGCCTGCGCGGTGACGTGTTCAGTAAGTGCATCCGAGCTCACAACATCGATTACAGCAAGTCTGCGTCCCCTGTGGCGCTGGACCTGGAGGACAGGGGGTTTGAGGGTGTGACAGAGGTCCGGGGATCAAACTTCAACGATTACATCAGCGGGAACAAAGAACATAACATCTTCTTCCCTGGAGACGGAGAGGACCGTCTCCAGGGTCGAGGAGGGGAGGACTGGTACGTCATCACACCAGGTCAAGGAGTTAAACACATCTTGAATCGCTCACCTGATCTGGTCATGGACGTCCTCTTCATCAAAGGGGAATACCAGAACATAGACTGTGTCTGTGACGGACTGAACATCACGATCTTTATATCTTGCCAAACAAATGTGGTCTTATCTCATTGGTTTGAGTCAAAGTACACTCAGCACCTGCAGATCCACACGAGTGATGGAGTAACAGCTGGACTGAGTCCCAACATCAGCAGCTGTGAGCAGACTTTGATCTTCCCCATTTCCTTTGATTACAGAAACCAGACACCTGAACCACTTGGTGAGAGCTGGTCAGGACCTGCAGAGCTATGTTACACGTACAACAGCAAGAATTCAAAGGAGACCCTTCTCTGTGGCCGTCAAGGCAAAGTGATGGTAATGGATGAAGTGGACTCGGTGCTGGAGATGATTGGTTCCTCGGGCTTCGACGTCATGGTCGGGAACAAGAACGAGAATCTGCTCGATCCGTTTACTGGAGGTGCACTGATGTCCGGAGGAGAAGGAAAGGACACCTACGTCATCAAACAGGGATATGGAACCGACTTAAAGATCGATAACTTTGCCGAAGACCAGATGATGGACTCTGTGTTGATCGACATGGATTTTGTCAGTGGCAGCAAAGTGACGCTCAGCTCGACACCGACAGGAGACCTGAATGTGACGATCACGACGGAAGGAGAACAGCTGAAACTCACTCTGCTCCACTACAGTGACAGTTACAAGCACCAGCACCTGCAGTTCCACAGCTCTGATGGAGTCATTTTTGAATTCAAGTCTCAGAACTCATCTGCAGAACTTCCTTTATTTGACATCGAGGCTTTCAAAGTGTCTCTCACGCAGTCGCGGTCCGACTGTCATTTCGACCTCGGCTCCTGGGCCAATCTGTCAACGGTCCATACGGTGGAAGGCAGCCTTTCTTCGTCCAATCACATTTTAGGAAACAATGGAGATAATGTTCTGATCGGAGGCTGGAAGGATGACATCTTGGAAGGAGGTCAAGGAGATGACACCCTGATCGGGGGAAATGGAACGGACGTCCTGGTTGGTGGTTTAGGGGACGACATTCTGTACGGGGAGGACGGGAACGACACAATGTTGGGAGACTCCGGCAACGACGTCTTCGTCCCCGGACCAGGGTGGGATCTGATCGACGGGGGAGCGGGCAGAGACACGGTCCTGTACCGGGGTGATCACAAAGAGGCTCGAGGGGTCTACGTCAACCTGCTGACGGGACAAGGTCGCTACGCTGACGCAGAGGGAGACATTCTGAATGACGTGGAGAACGTGGTCGGAACCATCTACTCTGACGTCCTGGTGTCCGGCTACGAGAGTTCCCTTCTCAAAGGTTCGGACGGTGACGACATCCTGGCCTCCATCGGTGGCGATTACCTGGTGGGAGGCGATGGAAGCGACGTCTACGTGTTGGCTTTCCACCGCGGCTCGGTGGTCATCGACAACTGCGCAAAGGACAACGCCACCGATGTTGTGTTCTTCGGATCGAGACCCCCGGTGGCGTTTGACTGCCAGGTGTTGTCTGACAGAGTGATCCTGACTTTCTTTGCAACAAACCAATCAGCTGTTCAGGTTGTTCTGCAGGGCTGGATCAGTGATGAGAGCAGGTGTGGTCACCTGCTCTTGGTTTTCTCGGATGTGGAGGCGTCAGTAGACCAGCTGCTGGAGGAGTGTCGCGCAAAAGAGGAGGAGAAGACTGTTCTCATCCATCGTCGTCTGGAGCATCTGGAAGCGTCTCAGCATCGGCTCCTTCATGTGTTGGATTTGTGGAATGGAAACGAGGAGTGAGGCGTGTTTCCACCGGGGTTTCATCAGTGTCACCAGTGGGTGATTTAGTCTTCAGTTCACTCCCACTCTGTCCGGAGTGATCAGTCCTGGTCTCATGAGAAAATGTCATCTTTATTGATCAATGTTCCTTTTCTTCCATCACTCTGTTCTACATCTGATCTGCAGCTCTGTGAAAGCTCAAAGTTCATGGATCACCACATGTGCACACTTCCTCAAATCTGATGATTAAAGGTCTGTGGTCTGATGTTTCACTGTGTGACGTTTCTGTCAGATTCTTGAAGCTGCTGGAGGAAGTTTCACGTTTTCATGGTATAAGGATGTGGCTCCATCTAGTGGTGAAGTGTCCTTCTCCTCCAAACATGGATCAGAACCGGTGTCAGGCTTCACTTCTCATTCAGACTACAGCTCTTTAGTTTGTCCATTCTGGGCTCCTGTACAAACATGGAGGGGACAGGCGGCGCCCTCTGGTGGAGAGGAGCTGCTGCTGATGTTCATGTAAAGACAATATCAAGTCATGACAACACAGATTCATACATTCATGTGTTCTACACTCACACAGAGTCATTCGTTTGGATTCTGACACACTGCACCTTTAATCACTTCATGTTCTTTGAGTCAGACTGACAGAGAGCGCTCACGTGTTCGGTGTATCACATGTTTGACGGAGCTCGGTGGAAACGTCCCGTCACGAGGACGTGTTGAATCGGAGCCGGTGCTGTTGATCCACGTGGCTCTCGGCGCCAATCGACGCTTGAATTCGTCTCTGGAACCAGATCCTCCGATGTGGAGCGGAGCTCTGGATGAAGTCGAAGATGCTGAAAAGGATGAACTGACTTTACTGCACATAGAATAGAATAGAATAGAATAGAATGCCTTTATTGTCATTATACACAAAGGACAACGAGATTGAAGGACAACTCTGGTGGTGCTAAGGGGGAAAAACAACAAGGGTACCCTAAGTATAAAGTCTATAAAAATAAAATTAAGAATGATAAGATAAAAGGGATCTGTGATACATCTAACATATTTACAGCAGGAGCAGGTGGTACAGTGTGCATACAGTACAATACACACAGTACATAGTGCAGCAGAGTGGTTCTAATATAAATATATTGCACAGGAGTGTGGCTGAACACACAGCTACTGTGTGTTCAGCTCTCTTATTGCACTCGGGTAGAAAGTGTTCGCGAATCTGGACGTGCGGGCCTGGATGGACCTGTACCTCTTCCCTGAGAGCAGCGGCGAGAACAGGCTGTGCCCCGGGTGTGAACTGTCACGGTGATGCTGGTGGCCCTGCGCAGGCACCTGGTGACGTAGAGGTCCGACAGAGACGACAATGATAAAATCACCAGTGACTCCTTTTAATGTGGCGACTCATCACTTGCTGCTATTTCCGTCACGCGTGTGAGAACCTAGCTGCTCATGGCAACTGTAAACCAAACCTGCTGTTACCACAGCGACCGTTTGGGCGTCGCCAAAACCCAATATGAACTGAAAAGATCAGCAACTGGAAACTATTAAAAAGCTGGAGACACGTGTGAATATGAAAATGTCACAGCTCCCATGAGTCATTTCAAGTTACAACCCCTTTTCCAACCTTTTCAAATCTCACTCCTAAACTCCACCTTCCTCCCACTTCCTCCTCCATCTTGTTTATTTGTTTCCACGGCAACAGCAGAAACACAGATAAACACAAACACAACACGTCCTTGTATCAACCTCCTCGAAAGTCAGGCCGTCTGGCAAAGTGGTCTCAGAGTGCTCCATGTTCTGTGAGCTGAGCGGGTGGAAAGAGCGTCATGGTCATTCGGAGAGGGGGTGTGGCTTGTCCTCTCACTGGACCTGAGCATGAAGTCATTTGACATTCGCATGAGGGAAAGTTTAGAAAATCTGGAATCGAACTAACTTGTATGTTGCGTAACATTTGCAGGACTTTCCGTGTTCCGTTATTCTGCCGAGAGCTCGCGGACCACGTTTAAACTCTTTTAAACCGTGACAGACGTCTTCGAAGACTGAAACCTATCATTATCTCATTTATGCACAAGTGGATTCGAACGTTACCAAGACACATCCGCGGTTTGGTTGACGGTGATCAGCCGGCACGTCTTCTCCTCCTGGTTAAACATGGTCGGCTGCACGCTGAGAGATGCACTGGCGCTCACTATTGGTCGAGCCCTGTGTGAAGACACGGGGGGAAAAGGCAAATCGCTGACTCATCATTTTGCCTTTGTTCCATGATCGCGTGGACAGTGAACTTTTTTTTCCATTGCTTACGATGCCTGGGCCAAACTGGCTGCGTGAGCCCTGTGGAGCAGTGCCTGTGTTGTCGTGGTGTTTTTGTGTGTTCACACTGGCTGCATGTTGTTGTGTTTACCGGTACGATCGTTGCATTTCCTTAAATGAAATGACTTCTATTTACGCAATAACTGCTAGGATATGAAGCTGTACGACTTCCTGTCCAGTGACAACAACAACAATTAATTCAGTAAACAAGAAACATACAGGCTTTTCTTTTGAAATGGGAACAGGAAGTGACGTCAATTATTTATTTTGTTATATACTTTGCAGGAAACGCTATTGGAAACTTACATTACTGTGTTTACATATGAAAATCAAGGTACACCATCACCTATTGACCTGGTATGTGTACTGCAGCATTTTCACTTCGGCATGGCATAATCATCAGGACAATGATATATTTGAATTCACCGCGAAACAAGTGTTGGCGTACCTGTAAAGTACTGCTTTATCTGCGCCAAAGGCTCCGACGATTAGATCTGCAACACAGGAGAACGAGTTAGACGAAGGTAAACAACAAGAAGAAGCAGTACTGTGTCGTTCTCTGAAGTACCTGGGTAGCCATTTTCATCCAGGTCCCTGTCGCCGCGCAGAGCAAACCCAAAACTGGCAGGGAAGGAGCTGGAAGCCCATTGGCCCGAGAGAGTCTGAGTGGGCGTGTCCATGAGTCCCTCGGCGTGACCGTTGTATATGAGGACCAATCCCTGCTGGTCGTCCCCCCCGTAGGGGCAGCCGATGGCCACGTCTGATGGTAAGCAAGGGTCAGCAACCAATCACGGCGTTTCGTTTTTCAAAGTAATAGAATGAAAAGAAAAGAGCAGGAAGTACCGTTGAATCCGTCCTGGTTGAGATCGCCCAGCGGAGCCAGAGAGCTGCCGAAGCGGCTGAAGGGCTGCGACCCCAGCAGGTGGGAGGGGCTGGGCTCCAGCAGCAGGGGGCCCCTCTGCAGGTACACGTAGACTTTGCCCAGCTCCTCCAGACGCCCGTTAGTCCCTCGACGCATGAACATGGGGGCTCCCACCACCAGGTCATCCAGACTGAGGAGGAGACCACACATCAGTCATGCATGGTCCTTCTGTTTCCATGGCAACACAACGGCGACGTATGTTCTAAAGTCGAGTATGTTTGGTGACTGGAACTCCCACTCGGGGGGGAAATGTGTCTAATGTGGAAACTGCGGAGGAGGAAGTGATGAAAGTCCCTCTGACTCACTGACACTTGTACAAAGACTTAATAACAGCATATCAATAACTGTGGGAACTCTTTGGTTCCACCGTAACGGGGAAAGAGTTCATCTGAGCAGCAATGCGAAAGTGGAAAAACTCGTATTACACGGGGGGGGCACTCGATGCTGTAAATCCCCATAGACCCCCATGTTAAAATGTTCAACTTTAGAGGGGAATTGAATATTTATCAAAGATATTCAAGTTGATTTTTGTTGTCTAACTCACTTATTTTTTTATTCTATCACTGTTTATCAGTCTCTCACTGTAGAGTTAAGGGGCCTCTTGCCCACCTGGGCCGACCTGCCACCTTCTGTGGATGCTGCGACAGCACCAGTCTCATAAACACTCTGGGTGAAGTCGTGGATGCTATGTCCATTCAAAATCCGAAATATGCCTTGAGTGGGCTATTTTGGTGCTTTACAAATAATATGGAATTTAATTCAACGAATTTAATTGATTGAATGAAACATCTGTGTCCATCACATGCTGTCAATCAGCCCAATATGTCTGTTTTTCATATGTAAACACTGAAAAATACATTTATTGCACAGTTAAAATGACAATTCTTGGAAAAACTTGCGTAATGTACCTTTACCGTCTACGCTGAAATAGACCCCTAAAACTCCCTTCACAGTGGGAGAAGTGAAAGTGGCAGTGGATCATCCAACAGATGAACTTTTCACAAACTGAAAAAAGTTTTAGAGGAGGCGGAGACATGTGACCATGTGACCTCTCGTTTCTCTCACTCCACCATCTGGGTCACTCCTCTCACCCCTCTCACTCACTCACCCGTCGCTGTTGATGTCGGTGGCAGCCACCGCGTAGCCAAAGTAGGAGCCCATCTGGAAAGTATTACAAACAGGAGCCCGTTAGCCTGTAATCACACCATGCTGGATAAATCCCTTTTTTTAGACCCCGCCCCCTCCCTTCCT
>JAFBJT010109601.1:99853-120323 GCA_016785325.1 Chascanopsetta lugubris
GCGCGGGGGGCGGGGGGGGGGCGGCGGGGCGCGGGGCCCGCACACCAGGGGGTGTCCTCCCCTGTCTTTTCATGGAGCTCAGCTTCAGTAAGATCATGATACTTATCTTGTGGCTCCATGTTTTCTGCTTTAATTTGTCAGAGCTTATCAGATACATTAAGGTCACATCTCGTGCCTGGGTGACTTATTTGTAGATTGTCTGCACAACGTGGGGTCGAGACCCGTGTGAAACACCAAAGTAAATATCGGGTTTTGTTGTTTTTGTGTTAGCATGAGTTAAACAGCTCATGGCTCAAATCCACCGTGTCACTGCTTTCCTGTTTTCATATGTCAGATCTGGAGCCGATGGATTCTAGGACTGAAACCAACAACCATTGTCATGACTTTCAATTAAAATGTTGACTATCTAAAATGTTGATTCTCAACCAATTCTTTTTTTATTTTATTTTGAAAAGTATGTTTTAATGCATCGCACACTCCCTAACACTAGGTGGAGGTGGTGCCCTGTCATGCTAATAGACACCCACCATTTCACAGAGTAACCGTGTATGTTGTGAAAAACGTTTTTGGTGCATTATGTGCATTTATTGACCGGAGGGTCAGGGGGTTTGATTCCCGTCCATCCCACCTCACGATGCATGCTGAGGTGTCCTTGAGCAAGACACTGAAGCCCACATCGCCCCACGTACTCAAAGATACATACAATGATTCACAGCTATGATGGAATTAGAGACTTTAGTCGACCTAAATCCACGTGTTTAGACTGAGAGAGAAAAGTAGTACCTGAAGAACACACACACACACACACACACACACACACACACACACACACACCAACAATGACTCAGCTTTTGACATATATATATATCGTCACTCTTATGCAAACCACAGTATGGACCTGCTGACACTGTTGAATATTGATTTCCAAAGATTTGAACCTCCTGATCAGTTTAAAGTCAACACTTCGGGTCTAAAGGTGACGGGGCCCCTCAGCTTTGTAACGAGCCGCCTGAGTTAATGTTTTCACTTCTTCAATACTTCTACTACATCTTCTCAGAATAGCATGTTCCCCTGTTCCCTGTTTTCTCAGCTGACAGCAACTACACACAGTCCCAGTACACACACTCACACACACTCACACTCACACACACTCACACACTCACGCACACACACAGGTCCACAGAGAGTTCAGAGAGTGAAGGAGGCTGTTCACCTCCCATCACTCTCACTATGACTTCACAGTTTACTCAGCGCCCTCCACCCCAACACTTGACACCACTGAACACCAAGTGATGACCTCCCACTCTGAACACGCCGACACACACACTCTTAGACACATGCTCTCCCATGTGACCAATACGCTGTATACCCAACGATAAGCCTTCAATGTCATGTGCTTTTGTTCTGTATAAGATATTTGGTTTCCATAGCAACACCTCCGGTCAGCTATGGCTGTGAAATAGAGCAATTTCAGAGATTTATTTTCTGTGAAATTGAGGATTTATACAGTCAATGGTCACACTTAATACGTAAGTTAGAAATGATGTATTTAATTATTGTCATATTTATTTATTTCATTTATTTATTTTACTTATTGCCATTGGAGGTGGCCATGTTTAACCACAGCAGCCTGAAATGGACTAACTACTACCCTGCCACCCTTCGAACCTTCAAAGGCTACCATAGGTTCTTCTGAAGGGTTTCCAACAGCAGTTATGTAACATCACCACTAGAGGTCACTGCATTTTACATGCTAAAAAAAAATCACATTCATTTATTGCTTCATTGAAAGTTTCCAAATATAAAGTTGACAAGAAAATATTGTATATTCAAGGTTGTTTTTTTTATTTTTTTATATTGAGACTTAACATAACAAGCATTACTAGTGTTTGATAGAGTGACTCAGCACAATGACAACGTAAACATTGTCCTGCTGCTGCCTCTGTGTTTGATTTACACAGTTCAGAAGCCACGAGCGGTGCTTACTGTAAACCCGACCTCTGACCCCCGGATATAGGCCTCCTCTCCACGGGGCAAATTCCTTCATGTCCTTCACATGCCACTTTACATGTGTGTGTACCCACAAAGTATTAGGGAGAATAAGGGGGCAGGGCCAAAGTACAGGAAATCTCCCACCAGATGTGCACATATAAATACATACATACCTGCTCCCCGGTCAGGTTGAGCATGGACCTCAGATCGCTGCCGTTCAGAATGGACACCTATCAGAGAGAGAGAGGTCGAAGGTCAATATATTGACGTTCAGAGAAATACATGCATATATTAATTAATGATGCAAAATTAAATGTGTTGACTCCTTACTAAACCATACAGCATGAGTCCTTTGGGAACTCCCGTTATGAAATCTGCGAGACAGGAAGAGAGGGCGAAAGGTTACAAGAGGTCACTCTGAAAACAAAAACATGACTCATGATTCCTGACAGATTGAATCATCTCATTATATTATAACTCAACTATGCGAGTCCAGACTGAGTGGTTGCATATCACACTCTGTGCTCAGCCATGCATCTTGTTCCTCAGTCAATGTAAATATGACCCTCACCTTCATCATCATCACCGGTGAACTCGCCCCCGGCCACAGAGTAACCTGCAGGAGAGTTAGGATATACATGTATATATTTTCTTATTTTCAATTATCTAATTCAATTCAATTCAATTCAATTCAATTTAATTGAATTTAAATTAAATTAAATTAATTTGATATTTTTGATTAGATAATTTCTTTCTCTTTTTTTCTTTTTTTCTTTTTGAAACATACTGTATATCTATATTCATATATTTATATAGTTATTATATACATTTTTCCTCACCCATGTAACTGTCATCATAGCTCCCTTGCACCTGATGTGTCTGAATCTGCCCGGCAACAGACAGTAGAAAATAAGAAGGATAGTAGGCCTTGACGATCTCCTCTGTGGTGGCAGAGATCAGCTGCCCTGCAACATGGAGGGCAAACACAGGGTCAAAGGTCAAAGGTTAAAACAAGACAATGTTGTAGCTGAGTGACGGACACAAAAAGTGACGGACTGATTCTGTGGAGGGGTTTTTTTCCTCAAAGGAAAGAAACAACAGAAAAATGAAGTGGAAGATTTTAAAACCACACTCTGCTCCACATTCCTGCAAAGCTCACCTTGCCAGTAAAAGCTGCCTGGTCCTCCAAGTACAACCCTGCCGTCCTTTAACACACACACACACACACACACACACACACACACACACACACACACACACACACACACACACACACACACACACACACACACACACACACACATACACACACACACACACACACAAACGGTGCTTACATCAGCCAAATAGAAGAAATAAGACTTTGTTGTTTAGTAAAATACTGTACTCCTCTTACCTTTGTGAAGTCAGCACTGAATCCACCCTGACAATACCCCTGTCCAGCAGGTCCGTGCCTTTCTGTAGGGAACAGCACCAACACATGGCCAACAATGAATGTCCTGTTTCACGTGCACTTCACAGGGTGGCCACTGGAGGCTGTCAATCCCCATAGACTCCCACAGTAAAATGGTCAACTTTAGAAGTGAGAAACATAGTTTTGATCTCAATCACAAGTCATGTCACCATGACAACAGCATGGGAAGTGATTTTCTTTCTCACTTGCTTATTTTTGTTCTATCAAGGTTTGAAATTGTGCGTAATTAAGGGGCGTGGCCTCTTGAGTGACACCTGGGCCAACTAGAGACATTCTGTGGATGCTGTGACGGCACCATGGGCCCGGCCCAGCTCTACCTGTGCTCCGCCTCTTTGCCTGTTTCTGGATGAACCAGGAAGTTGGAGGAGATAGGCACGAGTGACCCGCCCACTTTTAGCCTCGTAAGTACTCTGCAGAAACCTATGGGGGACGTCACGGACGCTGACACCAGCAAAAGCAAACGTGCAGGAGTGAACCTGAGTCAAGATCATTCTAACCAGCCAAAGATTAAAAATTCTGACATGAACCTGAAAAAATGTTCTTCTGCAGAGACTTTCCCAGAATGCAACAATCATAACAAACCTCTACAAAGATGGGAAAAGTTCAGCCCAGTGCTCAAGACCAAACCCCAGGCTTTGGAGAGGCTCTCGCCTGCAGCACATCATATGGCATCGAATCACAGACATGAAAGACAATAACAGCTGCTACGACTTATATCTGCACGGACCGGGCCCCGATTTACATGATGGAGGGAGGCAAGAGTGGTGGTCTGTGCTGCTGAATCCATATGAAATGTCTCCGCTGGGTTTCAAAGCACAGCTCTGAACAACAACAAGAGCAAAAACATGAAGGAACTCAACAAAATTGGAATTTGACCCCAACAGCTCCTTTCTTCCACACCTGTCCTGCAGGGGGCGTACTCCACGAAGGTCTTGAGGCTGTCCACAGAGAGGTAGCAGGTTCCTGTAACATCTGCAAAGGGTGTCTCGTGTTCAGTCCTCCAGTAATATCTGGGAGCACAGGCCTGCAGAGAACAGAGGAGCAAGCTCATGACCTTTAATGAGCCAATCACAGTGAAACAATAGAAGCCACACCATAACAATAACAAGGTTCTCAATTGGTGTGATGGGAAACCAGTAGGAGGCTCCAATATTTATTGTACACTGCAAATGATTCACAGTCTATAAGTAGAAACCTGCTAATAACTGATGGTCCCACATCTAATGTAATTTAAAGGTGCAGTGTCTGCGGTGTAGTGACACATCTGGTGGTCTATTGCATCTGAATACCCCCGAACCTCAGTCTTCCCTTCCTAGCATTAGGGTAACACTCACCAAATCGTCTGCCAAAGTCAAGGATGTCCAGTTTTGCACTGAGTTAATTTCCACTCATCAGCCAATCAGAACAAAGCAGTCAGCTGTTACTGGGTAAATGCTGTAATCTCGCTGCAGCACCCCATGGATGCGCGCACTGAGCGTAATCCAGGTGGAGTGGAAGAGCCAGATCCAGCAAATGTGGTAGGCAGGGACGTAGCAAGAGAGACTTTAGGTCATACGGCTGTAAGTGGGCGGGGCTCATTTGCAAATTTTGAGTGGCTCCACCCCCCGATAAACGTGAACTAGCTCTGAACTTCTGATCAAACCCGAGAAGCCTGTATACAAGAAATAAGACATCAGCATAATTATTTTATCCTCCATTTCTGCAAATAGAATGAAAATGACTTTAAAGCTAGTCCAGCCTTACAATTTAAGAAAAATGGGTGCTGTCCCTTTAATTCTGCATTTTCTCTAATACCTATCAGCTGATGAATTCTGTCCATGCCATGTAGTGAACTCTGGTGCGTTTCCGTGCAAACAAAAGTCTTTCTTACTTTAGTTTCATCTCTTCGAGGCAAATTTCCAAAAAGGAAAGAAAGCTAATGAAAAGCTGAACACAAGCCCGTTCCACATTTTCAACATGGCAACAACATTTTTAGAATCAAAACCTCTAATTTATTCCATGAGTCTTCTTCTTTTTTTCCTTTCTTCACAGAGGGATTCATTGTCTTACCATGAGAGGGCATTAAATTCAGCCTAATGCCAGGGTATGGCTGCAGCCATGACACAGCACAAAGAGCACGTTAAGTCAACGTAGTGAGGAAGCAGAGCGCAGAATGATTTGTCATGCAGAGGTGAAAATAGTGCGTCACACGACTCGTGAGTCAGAAGTCACAAGTGAAAGTCTTGTGTTTGACCCACTCGCCCAACACATCTTGTTCCTGTTTGTACTTTTTTTTTAAACACAGCCGAGAGGAAACTTCACCAACGTTTAAGAAAAGACGCCAAAAACTAATCAAAAACAAACAGCGAGTGAAAAACAAAGTTCCAGTTGGAAATAGGAAACATAAAACTATGCTGGCACAAAACTGCGCATCCCATAATACCTAAACATAACACCACAGGGCATCTGTTGTATCTGGAAGTCAAATATGGTGGGACCATCAAAGCTAACAAGCCGTCAAAGGGCTTATTCTTACCAGGATGCTGTTGCCATGGGAACGCACGGTGGCTCCAAACCACTGATGGGACTTGAACTCAACCTGAGTGTTTACATCGTTAATGTAGAAATGTCGATCACCTGCGAGAACACAGAGGAAAGGAACAAGTTGGAAATAGATTAGTATAAAACAGATGTACAAAATTTTAAATGATATAAATATGAATAAAATATGAAAATAGAGTATGTACAATGGTGCAATGGAAATGATTTACACTTACTAAATAGAGCTATATATTTTGATGAATCAATTTAACTGCACAATTAAACATGTACCCTACATATTAGAAATGTGTGTTATTGTCTATGCTATGTTTAGAAATATACTCTCTATAGAGAGAAATTTATATACTTACTTATACAATACCTACTTAAAGAAGATATTTTATTGATGTTGCCCCTTTTGATATATTACAATGTGTTTTTGAATATATTACATTTAACATTTTTTATACATTTTGTTCCCTGTGAATATATAGTAGTGCCGTTAAATGCCTGAAAGCATGACTGTTTGCATTTTGTTGACATGTATGTTTGAGAGATGTCCAGAGACGCTACAGTGACTCAGCATTTTTTTGCGGTCAGCGCTGGCCACGTGTTGTTGGCGTTTCACATGGATATTTTATGGCCTTGTTCCTGGGGTGTTGAGTCTCCATCCATCCTCTCCAACAGACAGCTCACAGGGACCTGGCTCATGTTGTTACTGTAACTCGAACGCCTGCATCTCACTGTCAGCCTGTTTTAAGAAGAGGCCCCTGGTGCAACGCCGGCAACATTACACCTCCATGTTAAAAAACAGATTGGTAATAGTTCATTCTGAAAGAAGATATATACAATCATACACGGTCGTATTTTTCTATTTTGATTACATTCCGGGTCCAAAGATATGAAGCCTGGAGCCAACTGGTGAGCCAGGTTGTATTTAAGTCCCGTAAAATCCTCAGAAAAATAAAGTTCACATCCTTTTCCAAGTCTTAAACTGGGATGTCTGCTGCAGAGCTAATTCATTCTGCAGGTGTTTCACACTGGAGGTTTTTCTCTGTTCTCCCTCCTTGAAAAGTAATGGATGAGGCCGATAGGGAAGTGGACAAACGTGCAGTTCACGGGGTGGCCACTTGAGGCTGTGCTCTAAAAATGAGTCAATCCCCATGGACTCCCATGTTAAAGTTCAACTTTAGAGGTGAGTTAAACATGTTTAAGTCTGGTACAAACTACTATTTTGGTTACAATTAGTCAGACGTTTTTCCCGGGCGGTGCATTTTTTTTCTGAATCACTTATTTCTATTCTATTGAGGTTTGAAATTGTGCATAATTAAGGGGCGTGGCCTTCGGTGACACCTGGTCTGACGTTCTGTGGACACTGTGACAGCACCATGGGCCCACCCCCAGCTCTACCTGTGCTCCGCTTCTTTGCCCGTTTTTGGATTAACCAGGAAGTGGGAGGAGTTAGGCATCAGCAAAATGTCGACCACTAGGAGCCTCAAAAGCACTCTGCAGAAACCTATAGGTGCCGTCATGTCACGCTACGTCCATTGTACATCTACTTCTCCTCTTTCCCTATAAATGAATAAGTATCTTGAACCCTGACTCGACTCCTTCTTTCAGTTGTGAAAACATAAATTGTGCCAAATGTGCCTTTAACTGTCATATACCTGCACTGTATATGTTTAAATATGTGTCTGCTGTCAGAGCAGCGGAGTGGTGACATTAAACTCTGCAGCTCAGTGCGGCCGTTAGAGAGCAGAGAGTCTGGCCTGTGTCCTCAAACACACCATGAATCCTGAGGCCTGCAAGATGATGAAGTGTGTGTGTGTGTGTGTGTGTGTGTGTGTGTGTGTGTGTGTAGGTATATTTGTGTACACACTGTATCATGTATTATGCAAGTGGAGTTGACACAGTCACGCTCCTCAGTCTGCGTTTACTCGATATCAGAGTGTGACCACGCACGATAACGTCAACCCTGTGATCCTCAAACGCTCCTTATCACTTCCTGTATTCGTGATGGAGGTGATTATTTTCCTGGCAGCCCCAGCTCCTCTGGAGGAGGGGGAGGGGGGGGCGGGGGGCGCATGTCCCCATAATGACTCTGCCCCTAATTACAGGGTGGGCTCACAACGCCTGAGTCCAGCAGGAAATCAAAGTTGCTTGCGAGGGAGAGAACTCTGCAAACATGTTCCCAAGATGGAGACTTTTGAAAATCTGGTTTCAGTGAAAACAGAGGAGGGTGGGATTATGGGTTCTTCGATGGCGGGGAGCTGCACTCCTGACCTCGGGGGTCAAACGCCGAGGTGCTTAACTTGAGATGCTCCCCCACAGCTTCGCTCGGCCACTTTTATGGCTGGTTAGAGACAGCTGAGAGTTTACTGCACCGTCTCGTCCTCGCTGTTAAACAGGGACATTTTTATATCCAGGAGCAACATGCGCACCGCTGTGATTACGATGTCGAGATAATCGGCCCCGCAGGGTGTCGGATATTGAGCCAGGGAGCGTCAGCAGCAGATCGCCTTTTTATCGAGCGAGGCTACAGAGAGGCCGGACATCAATTTGGATTTGAACAGGACACCTTACCCTGCTTGTCAAAGTTGATAATGCTGCAGTTACTTTGGCTCCAGGGGCACGAGAACACGGCTCCTCCCTCTGTGATGTGGGGCTGGCTGGTGTTGGCTTTAGGAGCACCAATCAGAATGCGGGTACTAGAGAAGAGACACAAAGATATGTATTATATGTATACATATATATTATAAAAGACAATTTGAAAAATACTATAAATTATTGTTTCAACAGAAAGCCACCATCTTATATAATAACAACAACAACAACAACAAACAACAGAAACAACAACAACAATAACAATAATAATAACAATAATAATGAAAAAACTAATTTTGGATGCTCTTATGCTGTCCGTCGCTCCAGTTCCTGTTTTCACTCTCCCCCTGGAACAGAGTTCCTGCCCCTCCCTCACGGAAATGCCCAGACTGCTCTGATTGGCCAGCTGATCCAGTCTGATCCTGTGATTGGTCAGCTGCTTTGGCCATCATATTGAACCAGGAAGTAGAATCCAAACAGAAGATGAGGAGTATCAACAGCCTTCTGTGACAAAGAGAACCTCTTCCGGTGGGATTTTAAAGGGAAACACCTCCTCCTTCGCCTCTTCAACCTTCTAAAGGAGGTGAGGGAGGGGTGGAGTTAAACCCTTACCAGGAAGTTGAGGGAGCTAGCATGTAGCTTTAGCATGACAACCTTCCCCAGGCCTCACAGCTGTTCAACAGAGAAGGTACTGTACAACTCACTCTCTTTACTAGTCTACTACTACTACTACTACTACTACTACTATAAATTACTACATATCCTCCTACATGTAGTACATATGACTGCATCTGTAACATCTAGTGTATCCCTTACTAACAATGTACACTGAGCCACAGGACCAGGTCCCAGTCAGGACTGTATGATTCACTAATGACTGAATCTAATAACAGAGCAGTCAGAGGAGCTTTGATGTGAACGCCAAAAGACACTGTGTTCTTTCTACAAGATGATGTCAAATACAGAAGTATTTTGCAGTATCAAAGCCATAATAATGATGATGATGTAACTGAGTATCATGAATGTGCTTCACTCATCGTGGAACAGAAGCAGAATCACTTAGAACCATCATTAATCTGAGCTGAATTCGGCATCAGCCCTCACTGCTATACCACATATTATGTGTATATTTACTCCATTATATCTGCACAAAGTATTCACTTTTCTTTTCCACTGCCTTTTCTGCAAAGAGTACGTAAACAAACGTCTGGAATATCGAATCAAATCATGTTTTCGTGTTAGTCTGCTTTGTGTTTGGTCACATGTTAAAGCTCGTAGTTGAAATATCTTGACTTTTTAAAAACCACAAAATGTTCCACAGTGTTCGCCAAGTATGTCCGCCTGCTGTTTGGTGCAGAGCAGGTGGTGCACGGCCATTATCTCAAGAGCTTGTTTGCTGCAAACAACAACAAAAAGCTGCTGGAAGTTGTGAGCATGTATCACCGCAGTCTAACGTGCAGACAGTAAAACCAAAACAATCTGCCGAGAGACACTAAAAAACCCCATAGAGCTGAGAGGGATTGTGCAGTCTGGCCTCTGTGTGTTACATCATCTGTTGTTAAAGAACAATTGTTTATTAAATATCGACTTTAGCTGCCATCTAGTTGGATTTGTACAAAGTTTCTGTGTCAAAATAAAGTATACAGTGGTGCGTCCGTGAGACTACAGAAGTACAGTGCCATGATGGAAAGTAGTATTGTAGCTCTTTAGCTTAATGGATGGTAATCTTCCATTTTGAAGTACTGTATTTTGGTGTTAGTTGTAGTCTTTGTTTGGGTTAAACAGTCACAGAGACGACGTGGTGCTTTCAGTGTTCACATGGAAATTGTGTGTAACATTGTGTTCATCCTACCCGGTTTATCTGCAATGGAAATGTTCTAGTTGAATTTGCTTTATTGCTGTTCGTTTATATGTGAGCTTGAATGATTTACTGAAGCTGTTGACGTGTCTGTTAAAGGGACAGCGTGTAGGATTTAGTGGCATGTGTTAGTGAAGTTAGCGGAGATCAGCACTGCTATACATTGGCTTGGCTTTTCAAAATAAAAGGTCTGAAATTAAGCTTTATATGAGCAATTACAGCAAAATAGTGATTTTGTGAAAATTATTTGACATGATTAGTGTTGGGAATGTTACTTTAAAAAAAATCAGTCACTGAGTTACAGCGGAGTAAAAGTAACTTGTTTGACATAACTATTGCATTACTATTTTAATGTTCGAATACGCCAAAGAATTTGGCCCCGCCCCTTGCCATCTCAAACACATGTCAAAATGTGTGCATGTACATGAGAGACGGTATTAACCAGCTGCAGTCGTGGGTTTTTCAAACAGCTCTGCTGAAAAAGGTTGAGGCACAACTTAAGACACAAGTGACTGATGACATTAGCAGAGATCAGACAGACTCCACGCCCCCCCTCCCCCAACCTCCTCCATCCCCCAAAATGTCTGGAGTGCAAAGAGGGAATATTTACATGGCTGGATGAGCTTTCCTTATAAACTGCTCTCTCCTCAGCCGCCCGAAGCCCGGGTCCTGGACGGCTTTCTCTTTCAGAGAACGACCCACCCCCATCTCTGAAGTCAATTAAAGGCACTCGTCATGAGATCCAAACATCCAACGTCAGCCCCCTCCACAATGAAATTGTATCAGAGGGGGATGACGGATGCCTCTAGGATTCCTTTCTTTGAACTCACTGTCAACATGAAGATCTGCAAACAGGGGAAGGGCATTGTGTTTAAAATACAAGCTGGAATTATTACTGGCAGATTTAGGCACATCAATGAAGCATTGAGACTTTTAATACATATTTTCTGTTCATTTCAAAGAAAGTAACTTAGAAATAAGTTGCTTATTGATTGCACCTTCAAGTGACACAATTCTATTACATTCAATAGGAGATGCAGCTCACATCCCCATGTTTGCGTTCCTTGAGATTTTATCAGCCTGAGCACAATAAACAGGAAGTGATGGTGCTGTGAGCCAAACCTCCTGAATATTCACAGTATCTGGTTAACGTGGTTAATGTAAATACACTAATAAACTCATACACTGGTGGGTGGGCCGGATTTATGGGACGACGTACAAAACTCTGCTTTCCATTCCTACTGAATGGAAAGGGCCAAATCCTGACAAAGCAATTCACAGAGAACACTGCTACAACTATTACTACCAATCATGTAATAATAAAAACAATCATAATGATAGTTGTTGTGGCTGTAGTTGCTGTGTTGATCATTTTAATTGAGAGAGCTGGCATGCTAAAATGAGCTACTTAGCTATAAACACAACAACCATTATGGTTGGTGGCAACATCATTATTTGTTAAAGTATTGCACTGACAGATATGTCACCATTTGTAAACAATGAGTATCTGCAATTATAATAACAAATCACATCATAGTAAAGAGATTGTTCTACAACCTAAAAACATGGAGATATGAATAGAATGTGACCTTCACTGAGACAAGTAGGATTAACCCTGCGGTAAACAAAGCAATTAGCTATAGAGGACTTCACGGCAACCCACCCACCCAAATGTAAACACAGCATTAAGGAATGTGCAATATTGTTCTCCCACAATGTTAATGCCTAAAATACAGAAAAATAGTATGCTGTGCATTTAGTGGTACACCAATCTGCGTAAAAAAGGAATGTTCCCTTTGTTTAAGTATAATTGGCAGAGTGATTGATATTGGCAGATCTATCGATGCGCAGAACAATGAGGAATGATTTGCTGTATGCTGCAACACTACAATACTGTGTTGGTATTAGTGTATTTATTCAGCGTATGACGCCGAGTATGGTTTTGCAAACCTCAGCCCACATTGAGTCACAGTCATAGATAGATAGTACATAGCGCCATTAATTATAGCAAAACTAAACATAACATACCCCTGAACAAAAATCACTCAGCCCCTTTACTTCCATCCCAGTTATTGTGCTGAAAGGTTCCAAACCTCACTCACTCTCTTTTTGTTGCCATGCTGTAATTTTCTCAGGACTGGATGACTTTTGGAAAAACCCCTCATCAGCAGTAATAACCAAGCAGCAACCTCCAGGGCTGATGGTTGAGGCTAATGCAGAAGTAGAGAGACTAGCAGTTAACAGGATGGCCACTTGGGGCTAGCTCCAAAAGCGAGTCAAGTAGGAGGAGTTAAGCGTCAGCAGGATGGCTGTCGAGTGGACCGCCCACTACGAGCCTCATAAGCACTCCGCAGAAGCCCGTGGGTGACGTCGCGGACGCTGCGTCCATCTTTACGTACAGTCTATGGCGATAACACAATCGAAGATATGGGTCTGAGACGCTAGTGGATCCGCCCATGAGCAGAGGGGCTGCGAGCAGAGACGGTGTGGTTAGCAACGGCCTCAACTCTCAACGAGGCTCCATGGAGCCAAACAGGCCAATAATTGTCAGAATGCATGACAAGCAGCGAAAACAATCCCGCCGGCCGGAGAGAAAACAACTGGCTCATCCGGGAACGCATCCTTCTCCCATGCAGCCGCGTTGTTTACCCACCACATGACAAGAACCACCGGGTTCTCATGGAGATGTTTGGCGAATAATTGCAAGCTGTCACAATACATGAGTTTGGTCGCAGACACAGACTGGTATTGTTTCCACTACGCGAGGCTGGAACGTCTGAAGAGATGGTGACTAATGACTCGACAACTTCGCTCTGGAAGTGCCAGAGGCTTAGTTAGGCAAGCGGAGGGGATGTTAACTAATTTCCTCACAGGAAAATACACAAATTCATTGAAGCAACATTGCTTCAAATGAGGGAGTGCTCAGGGGCTGAGGCAGGGGAGGACTGATAAGGTGTAACTGGGATTTATGAGGATAAACATTTATAGAGCGGCGGCGCCCTTATCACTTAATGTCAGCCACCTGCTGCTGCTGCTGCTCCTCATCGGGTTATCAGTAAAACCTTTAGAGATTACAGACGTCATCGTCCATACAGGGAATTTAAAGTGATGTGAAACATCCGCCAGAGACTCTGACGCAGCAAAATGTATCAGACTGTTTCATCGTATAGAAGTGCATTATACTGACAGAGATGAGGCAGGAGGCTCTGGGTTCCAGTTCACTATGTGACATCTGTGGTATATCTGCTTCTGGTTGTGTTAGGGTTGAGGAGTTCAACACGATGGGAGAGGAATGCCAAAAGAAAAGGGAATAATATGCCGGCTTTCCTGCAGAAAACCTTTTATACACTTACATTGGAGCAACACTGATGGATATTGATTGAGTCTGACTATTGCATAATACTGATTCTAGTGCAAGTTAACTCCAGATTCAACATATTGATTGAATACGTGGTTTAAATGTCACATTTTTATAGGTAAAAACAACATCTCTATTCTAAAAACGTCCATTCATCCATCCATCAGCAACCGTTTATCTGAGACCCAGGTCGCAGAGATGGCAGCTCCAGCAGGGGGCGCCAAACTCCGGCCAGGCGGCATTGTACTTGACCTCAGTAGACCCCCTTGTGGTGAGTCCGCAGAATTGCAAGAGGAATAGGATAGCATGGATTTCAGTCGTATGCCAAGGGACACTTTACAACGCCGAATAGGGGAAGACTGCTGTCGAACCAATGACCTTCTGGTCAGAGGACAACATCGATACTGAAGTCAAACTTCAGTACTGTGTATGGGCGAAGATGGCAGTTGAACCACTGACCCTCCGGTCTTTCACCGCGTATGTACACAACGTGAGCTCTGTTACCGTGATGTACGTGAGCCTGGAGGCTGTTTGGCTGCTGGACCTTAACAGTTTGTTCAGTGTAAAGCTGAGCAACAATAACACTAATTGCTGAACAATGGCCACTGAGACCGCAAATGATAATTATGGGATGGTGGTAAAAAAAACACACAAAAAAAACAGAGAAACATTCTTTAATAGTCTTATAAGTGGAGTGGTGTAGTTAAAATCACCCTTTTATTCGCTGAGGTCAGCTTGAGCCACAATTTAACGACTGTGAGTCAAATGTGTGTGTGTGTGTGTCAATGAAATGTGTGGTGTGCCTGCGGGGGGGGGGGGTTTACTGGCCTAAACTCGCACATTGACCTTGTCCTTATTCAACACTTACAGTGGTCAAGGGTAAATCAGAGTATCTCTCTGCTGCACTGTTAAAATACACTTATTAGAGTACAAGTATAAAACTAAAGTATTATTTGGAGTACAAGACTATTGGAGTATTCTTTTGGAATTTGATAAGAAACTACTATAAAGTGATAATCCATGAAAGTCCCTGGGCTTTGCAGAGATTTAGTAAATGGAATCCTGTACTCGCTGATACGCTACTTACACACCTCATTCATAGTAAATTCAGTCAATATAAATGTGTGTGTGTGTGTGTGTGTGTGTGTGTGTGTGTGTGTGTGTGTGTGTGTGTGTGTGTGCGTGCGTGTGGGGGGAAAAGTCACTTTAGTTCAGGGGCCATATACAGCCCAATTTGATCTCAAGTGGGGTGGGGCCAGCAGTATTTTACCTTTTGTTTTAGAGTAAATAAGTACAAGCACACGACACAAAGCCATCCGGCTGGCCGGATTGGACCCCCTGGCGCTCCGGTTTTTGCATGTGAGCCTTATGTTTCACTCTGGACTAGAGTGTCCAAGGAGTGCTCCTATAGACACTAAGAATCTATGGCATTTCTGCAACCTGACAGATAAGGTGTTACCATACATGTAAAAGACAAACAAAGATACTAACAGGGTCTATGACAACAGCCAATTCCAGCTTCTTTGTGTCGTAAACAAAATGTAACTTCCTCATTTTGTTTGCCCAGATTAGAAGAAGACTAATAGTGGTGCCTGGATGCTAAAGGTCATGGTGACTCCATGTTACTATATAGGCCATAACAGGACTGCACCTTGCACATGATTAGTCTCCTCACAAAACATATTTAGGGAATTTTGACTTTAGGTTATTAGATAATTTTTGACTATTCTTTGATTTGAGATTATCACCTGGACCTAAAGTCAGAGTGAGGGATTCTGGTGAATACATCCCCAGTTATAGAGCGTAGGCTGCCTTTGAAACACATTTTTTCAGTGCATATACAGTATGGACATGTAGTGGACTGTTAGGAGATGTTAAAGGGGATCTATTGTGTTTTTCCTAACTTTTGGAGTTAAACACAATGTTGTAGGATAGAAGAATCACTAATAGTCTGCTCAAAACCGTATAAAATGACCTAAACGCATGTTTGAGTAATTTAACAAAGACGGTGGCAGCTTCAGCAGCAGTCAAAGCCTGTGGTTTGCAACACTAGGCAATTTGTCACGTCACAAACCGAGGGTGGAAGTCTGTGTCTGCACTAGAGGATGTCAATCAAACAGCAGCACTCTCTAACCTAACTATATGTCTCGAATGGGCACGTGATCTCGCAATGCATTGTTTAAATTGCTGAGATAGACACGGTGTTGCAGTGACAGAGGCATAAACGCAGGGATAAATGGAACGTCCAAAACATAAAGGCAATGGACCGAACCGAGACGAGCTGGACCCTTTTCTGAAGGCTCGGTATCCCAAAAACTTTTGTAAAATCGGTACGAGGCACGGCAACTGGACAAGAGATTTAAATGACCTGCCAACATTCTCCGAAGCTGAGCTTGTCTTCTATCTCGTCAATGGGGTTAGTTGTTATACCGCTGAAGAATTTATTCTTTAAGGACTTGTGGACTAATGAACTTTGGGTTGGTGCAAGATCTCCGAATTTTCCGTGTTAAAGGGAAGACCGTTTATGTTTTGCAGTGAAAGCTGTCAGCTGAGAGCCACCTGTGAAAGTGAAACTTGCTTGCTTAGAAGGCAGGACTAACCTACATTTTCAGCCAATCTGGGACTGCCTACCGATCAGCCAATCGGGAGATAATGGGTTTCAAGAGGGGGGAGGCAAAACCCTGTGTTTCTCCCCAGGAAGGAATTCCGGATTTTTAAAAGGGCTCGTTTAAAAAAGCATTTCTGAGACTATAAATACCATCACGATAAAGGGTAAAGAACAAATAGAAAGTCCCTCAAATGGGCACAATAGGTCCCCTTTAAAAGACTTTAATAGTGTGTTGGATCTGAATTGTAGGCTCGCCCTTAAGGATCGGGTACACAACCTCTGTGAGGCAGTCCCCTTAGGTATTGAAATTGGCAATGGATGATGAGGTAGCTCTCCTTTCTCTACATTTCTGTCAGCTTTGGCATCCTTCATCATCTGTGCTCCAGATAATGATGCATCGCAATGAAATGTGTGATTAGTTAGATCTGATAAATTTTCCTTCAGCATTACACTTGGTCAATTTGCAGATGCCTTGAGCTATTGGTTCTGCCAGTGACCTGTGCTTATATACTGTACATAGTTGGGATGGTAGGTTGAGAGGATGAGGGAGGTTAACTGGGTTACAAGGGTAACAAGTCACCGTCCAACTCTAACAGCTGCTGCATACTAAGAGTTTCTCACATTGCCACAACGAGTGACCTTTGTGTCAACAAGCCCTCGTTGGGGAAAGACAAAAAAAAGAGGCACCTAACACTATGTGTAGGTCATGTATGTGTTTTTAAACATATCAACACTGGCTGAAGTGGAGTGCAATTCAGACATTTCTGTTGTTTTGGCTCTGTATCCCTGCATGCAGAACTTCACATGAACGAGAGGCATATTGCAGTGCCCTTTTTTAAGATTACGTTTTTGACCATGAAATCTATTTGGGATAAAAAAAAAAAAACAGTTTGAAATCAAAGAGGATGAAGTCAACGCTGGACTTAGTTAATTTACTCACATAACTGTCCATTCTGCTTGCTCACAGAACCAAACGAACAGAAATGGTCCAAACAGAGTTCAAGTTAACTCCCCTGGATGTTCAATTGTGCGATTTTATTTTGTAGAATCCCTTTTTTTCTTTTTTCAATACAGCCTCTGTATTTTATTATTTTTTACGCTATCTTCTTTTAACCCATTGTTACCACACCATCACCGAGCATTGTTGAATGGTGGCTTTTGCATCTTTGGTTTTATTCTCTATCCATTTATTCTTCAATTGTCCTGTTGTCTATCTGCATCATCTTTTTCCACTCCCTGGGCTTTACTCCTCATCCTCCTTCTGCTGCTGCGCTGTGGTCTCTCAGCTCTGCTCCTCCCTCTGAGGATCCTGCTCCTCCTCTGTCTGAGGCAGACGACCTTCTGAACAAGTAAGGCTTTTGTCTGTTTTGTCTCATGTGTGTTTGCCCTATATTTGCCAAGCGTAACATAGTTACTGGACAAATGGTTAATCTAAAGTCCGTAACTGTAGCCCTCACAGGGAACTGTGATTAAGTCATCGTTTTCCACCTGTTTTCATGTTTTCAAAAACAATCATAAAATCCTAGCTTTTCTTTTTTTCACTCGGTGTCTCTTTGATGCCGCAGGGAACTTGTTTGATCAAGTGTCACCTTGTCCTGTTGTTTCATTCTGAGGATGGCTACTTTTAATGATAGCTTTTCTTTTTCACTCATGGGGTTTGATAAATGATCGCCCAAACCCATAATATATTAGATTTACATTGAAGTAAAATCGAAAGAGTTCACATTATAATAAGATACCTGTATCTTGGACGCAGGAGCTTTGGATTCACTAGATTTTAAAAGGAGGTTGGTGGCACAACAGCAAGACCTCCAGACCATTATATAGTGTGTTTTTCTTTTATGGTTGACCCATTAATTAGATATATACATACAATGAAATATATATTAATGGAAATCATAAATACTTGATTAAATCATTAAAATCCCCATGCAGTGTGATTAAATATATCCCTGTTTCAGAGAACTGGGGCCTCAATGAACAAAACGGTGGTGTTTGTTGCATTAACTGTGTATGTGCATAAAAGATCTACAAAAAATCTGATTGATAAAAAGTGTTGGCATGCACATCTGAACACAATGTTCCATAATAAATCACAGTCCAGGTGAGTAGCTGTGTTTTAATTAGCGATGCACTGATATGGAATTGTTTTTATTCTTAACTTTTGTGTCCCGAAAACAAATTTGAACAAAATATCTGAACTTTTTTGAGGCCGTAAATTCAACTGCAGCTCCAAGCAGTGCACTGATTTGAGTTTGAAGAGTTTCTAAATTGGCTTATTAACCAAATCATTTCATGGTGGCTGAATACCCTGTCCCTCCTCATCCTTCTGCCGGCGTCTAACCATGTTCTTGTTTAAGATTGTAAGTATGTTTAACTGAGTTTGGTCCCTCTTCAATTTTCACACAAATCACTGTTTACTTCATTCTCTTCCTGACGAGATCATCAGTATCTGTGAACACTTAGCTGCACCTGCTGGTGGTGTCCAGGTGGTGCATTGAAGGGTCATAAAGTACCACTGGCAGCAGACAGCGCATTTGATACAGATGTGTAACTGTGTATGTAGTCGTGTAATTAGAGATTGCAGACAATCTGCAGCCATTGATTAGATTATTGCTGTCGAATTACGTTGAAATGTTTGTTCATGCAGGTGAGAAATGTGAAGTGCTAAATTGACAATCTCAATAAATTGCTTCATTCTTCAGGTTTGTGTGTAAGAACAATGGAGTTCTTTTTGAGAACCAGCTGCTACAGATTGGCATCAAGTCCGAATATCGTCAGAATCTGGGTGAGTTTTTCTTATCGTAACCGAGAGTCAACCTCCGGTGCAGACGGATGAGGCACAATAGGAAGTGAAAAAACGTGCAGTTCATAGCGTAACCACTGGGGGCTGACTCCAGAAGGGAACAAATCCCCATTGACTCCCATGTTAAAATCCCCTGCTTTAGAGGTGAATACAACATGTTTAAAGCCTGGTACAAACTTCAGTTTTGGTCTCAATCAGTCTCGTGTTTTCCCGTGACAGCTGTACAGGGTGTGAAGTTTACGCTTATTTTTATTTGATCGACGTTTGAAATTGCGTGTATGTAGGGGCGTGGTCTCTTAACTGACACCCAAACCGACCTGTTATGTACTGTGGATGAGGTGACGGCACCACGAGCCGACCCACAGCTCTGTGTGTGTGCCGCCTCCGTTTTTGAATGAACCGGGAACCAGGAGGATTCGGCAAGATGGCGACAAGGGTCTCGCCCACAATTCGCCTCAGAACCACTGCGCTGAAAACAACGGGTGACGTCACGGACTGTACATCCATCTTTAAATAGAGTCTATGATAGTAACAATCGGGATTTGTATTATTGCACTGTCCCAACTTTTTTTTCCCATTTTATTTTAATTGAAAAAGAAAATCAAATATTGCGAATTGCTGCATTCTCTTTGTTTTTTGTTTTTTTACATATACAAAAAAAGGGGACCAAAAAGTTTAGAAATGAAATTTGAAAGAACATGAGGGGAAAAATATTAAATAAAAAGATAAATTAGAACATTTGATTTAAGAAAGGGATAGATAGATAAGCTAAATGATGTACTCATACGTTTATTGATCACTTAAATGTAATAAAAGTGCTTCTCCCTCTCTCTCTCTCTCTCTCTCTCTCTCTCTCTCACACAGGGAGAATGTATTTATTCTACGGCAACAAGACGTCAGCGCAGTTTGCCAGTTTCGCCACCACAGTCAGCTGTCCTGGGGAGCTACAGTCTCATATCCTTTGTGTTTTTAAGCTACATTCACATTCTTCCCTGAAACAGCAAAGTATTCACACATTTAATAACCAAACGTGGTTTGGAAATCACCACATCTTTGTCATATTTGTACGATCTTTTTCTAAGTGCATAGATGAAGAAGATGCAAGACTCATTTTTTTTACATGGGTAATCTTTCAGGTGTCATCCATATAGAATGTATCAATGTATGAGAAAGTAATTCAATCCCAATTTAAGATGGTATCGCCTTTCCATTAATGGGACAGGGTGTAAGATTTAGTGACATGTACTGGT
>JAFBJT010109601.1:128667-139659 GCA_016785325.1 Chascanopsetta lugubris
GATGAATGGAGACGAGGAAAGATTCAAGCTGGTGGTGGTGGGAGGGGGAGGAGTGGGGAAGAGCGCCCTGACCATCCAGTTCATCCAGGTACGGACTTTACCTCCTGCTGTGTCCAACTGTTTCACGCCTGATGTTTATACATATTGTTTACACACCAGGTATCCAACTCATTCTATGTTTTCCATGATCTGCTTCCCTCAGCCTCACAGAGCAGATCTGAGCTGCTGCCATGAGATACAAAAAAAAAAAAAAAAACATAAAAAAACTTAAAGGTGCAGTGTGTACAATTTCGGTCATGTTTGTCACTTCTAAAAAATATTACAAAACAATTGTATAGTAACATTCTCCTGAATTTCTAATGTTTTAAATGTTTTTCCCCCCTCATTAGCCTGAAATGTGCCCATGAATTTATATTTACACGAGGATCGGGTCCTCTCTATGGGGGCCGCCATGTTTTTACAGTAGCCCAGAGTGGAGCATATAACAATCTTTTGAGTTTGAATGACAACTGAAGTCTATCATAGGTTCTCCTGCATGTTCAGAAAGCTAAGGGTGAGGTGATGGATGCAATCCTCACCAACACATTTTTTTACTTAAAGGTGCCGTGTGTACGATTTGGTGACATCTAAAGGTGAAGTCGAATATAGTATCCATCACCTCACCCTCAAGCATGCGGGAGAACCTTTAACCTAAGACATGAATATAGTTTAAAAACTTTTTTGATGAGCTGGCATTTTTAAAGGTTGAAGTCATTACTACAAATGATCCAATCTGAAACTAGAGTGAACCAGTCTTTTATTCCATCTCCATTTTGTACACAATGAGAATCAACATGGCATATATATGTGTGTGTTTTATATTGGGGCAGCTGTGGCTGTGGGACCAGAGGGTCAGGGGCTCAATTCCCACCTACTCCCCCCACTCCACATGCTGCGGTGTCCTTGGGCAAGGCACTGAACCCTACATTGTCTCGTGTACTTCTAAATACAAAGTGCTGCAAAGTGATTGGGTGAATGTAAAACGTACTGTAAAGCATTTTGAGGGGTCATCAAGACTTTAAAGGTGTAGTGTGTAAGATTTGGTGTCATCTAGAGGTGAAGTTGTATCATGAAAACTCAATAGATCATGTAAATATACATTAATGGGCTCATTTACTGGGATAAAAAAACACTTCAGGTGTTAGTTTGTAATTGTGTTGTAATCTTTTTTTCTGCCAATAGAAGTGCCACAAATGATCAAAAGCTTACTGACATCTTGAATTAGAACATAACAATCTAGTTAATAATTCTATAAGTGTATTCTGTAAGAAAGCATGGAATTGTTTTGTATTGTTTTCAGAAGTGACAAATATGACCGAAATCTTACACACCGCACCTTTAAGTTCGACATAAATACACACCTTTTACCATTTATATCAATTCAAAGTAGAAATACACAGTAATAGTTCCCTCGGGGAGTAAATACACACAGTTGGGGACTGTGATGGACGAAGTGATCAGGTCTCATGGACAGGACTTGAACCTTGAACCTGGTGTTTTGTATCTACAAACGTTTAACAACAGCTGTGTAATACTCTTTAAAGACACGCCCACACATATGAGACACCACAGATGTGTGCATTCATGCAGTTTGTAACTTGTGCCCCACAGTCCTACTTCGTCTCGGACTATGACCCCACCATCGAAGACTCCTACACAAAGATCTGCACCGTGGATGGAAAGGAGACTCGTCTGGACAGTAAGGACACTCGGCCACGCTTGCTACTGTTAGACAGAGCCATCACCAGCTGTGTGTCAGGGTGTGTAGCACCGTGATACGAAGGCAACGGAGCGTGTGTGTGCGTGTGTGTGTGTGTGTGTGTGTGTGTGTGTGTGTGTGTGTGTTTGCTCTCTGGATGTTTCATTCCCTTGTTAGGACTTGTACTTGGCCGTCGTTGCTGCACGGAGACGGGTTGCGTGGTATTTGGTCACACAGCTGTTTCACCTCACTTGCAGTAAAACCATCCACACCATTGGTAACCTACTTTGGCACTGTGTGTGTGTGTGTGTGTGTGTGTGTCCACGTTGGTCTGTAGTGGGTTCTCTTCTCGATCTTGACTCCGTGAAGAAGTCTCGAGTGTGGCTCTGGGTGGGTTCGAGGTTGGGACGTGTGTATCTTGATGATGTCACTGGAGTCTTGGCTTCCACTCTGACTTTTTTCCTCCTGAGTCACTCAGCCGAGACTTGCATTTACGATTAAAGGTGCAGTGTGTTAGGTTTTGGTCATTTTGATCTCTTCTGAAAATAGTACAGAACAATTTTCTCGAGGTGAAGTTGCATGTTGTATCCATGACCTCACCATTCTGAGCGTGCAGGAGAACCTATGGTCGACTCCAGCTGGCATTAAAACTCAAAAGATGTTAAGCACTCCTCACGTTTACTACTGTAAGAACATGGCAGCCTCCATAGAGAGGACCCCCTCCTCATGTAAGTATACATTCATGGGCTCATTTTAGGGAAATGGAAAAAAACAAAACATTTATGGGATTATAAATTCACGAAAATGTCAGCATGTAATTGATGTGACAAACATGTGACAAACATGACTCTAAGCTAAACATTTATGCACGCTCAGAAGTGTGAGGGTGAGGTGATGGATACTACATGCAACTTCACCTCTTGAGGTCACCGCATGTTACACACAGCACCTTTAAACAACACTGACTTCAAGCTGTTTCCAAAACGCTGTGAGACCCTTCTTTTAGTTATATAGATCGTTAATGCACCTTTTCCTTCGGTAGAAAAAAGACTTGTCATCAAATCAAATAAAAAACACTTTCTATAATGTCAGAATTCCAACAATTTGCTTTGTGTTTTTGACATTTGCTGAACTTGCATTTCCATGTGTGTGTGTCAGTCTTGGACACAGCAGGTCAGGAGGAGTTTGGGGCCATGAGGGAGCAGTACATGCGCTCAGGAGAGGGCTTCCTACTGGTATTCGCACTCAACGACAGGGGCAGGTAATGATTTCTGTGTTTCTGCATCTATGTGAGGATGACTGAATCTCACTCTTAGGTTCAGACATGCAGCGTTTCAGTGTTACAGTCGTCGCCATCTTGCCGATGCCTAACTCCTCCTAGTTCCTGGTTCATCCAAAAACGGTCCTGTGTTTGGACTGAGAGTTCTAGAAGAGGGCGGAGTTAAGAATGATACCAAGGTTTTGACCATAGACGTATGCAAGGTTGGATGTAGCATCCGTGACATCACCCGTTGGATTCTGCAGACTGCTTTGGAAGCAAATTGTGGGCGAGTCACTCGTCACCATCTTGCCGAGGCCTAACTCCTCCTACTTCCGGGTTCATTCTAAAAATGGGCAAAGAGGTGGAACGCACACGGAGCTGTGGGTGGGGCCGCGGTGTCGTCGCATCACCTGCAGTACGGGCCGGGTCGGCCCAGCTGTCAGTCGAGAGGCCACGCCCTTAATTATGCAACATTTTAAACGTCGATAATATAAAAATAAGCCAATAAGAAAAAAATTCACCCCCGTAGAGTTGTCATGGTAACACGTGACTGATTGAGACCAAAACCGAAGTTTGTACCAGACATGTTTCATTCATCTCTGAAGTTGATTAACATGGGAGTCTATGGGGATTTGCCCCCTTTTGGAGTCAGCCCCCAGTGGCCACCCTATGAACTGCAACTTTTTAAACTTCCTATTGTGCTTCATCCATCTGCAGCGGACGTTGCCCCTCGGTGTCCACACAGCTATAGTAAACTTGTGTGTGTGTTTTTGTGGGACCTTATTTACATAGGCCTTAGGAAACTCACAGTATCATGGATACACCTTCGCAATCAACACACTCTTTCATTTCCTGTGACTCAGTGTCTGAATCGACGTGTTGACTAATCATTTCCCTCCGCCCTCCTCACAGCTACCACGAGGTCCAGAAATTCCACACCCAGATCCTCAGGGTGAAGGACCGAGATGACTTCCCCATGGTGCTGGTCGGGAACAAGTCTGACCTGGAGCAGCATAGAGTGGTGAATAATACACCTGGATCTCCTTGTTGTTATTCAAGGGCTATTGTTGTTATCTGTCACATCTTTGTACACAGTTGCTACACAGTCTAATATGATGAAGTGACTTATACATATTGCGTCATCAGTAGAGCAACCAAAACAAACACAGCTGTGCGTAGGAGGAGCCTGAAAACAGCAGCATCACAGCAAGTCTCACTTGAAACAAATGTGTTTTTTTTACTACAAAGTTCTGAATGATAATGATGATATAATAATAATAATAATAATAATAATAGTAATAATAATAGTGATAGCAATAAAATAATAATAATATGGTACATATGGTAACAGTGGTACACTGAGTGTGAGTTCAGAGGAAAAAAAATAGGGCGAGGGTTAGTGTGACAATGCGTATTCATGCTGTGCTGCAGAGGACAGTGTAAGATTTGGTGACATCTAGTGGTGAAGTTGCATGTTGTATCCATTCCCTCACCCTTCTGAGCATGCAGGAGAACCTCAGCTGTCATAAATATACAATAATGGGATCATTTAAGGGTAATGTAAAAGAAAAGCAAAACAATTAGGTGATCATGAAAATGTATGCCAGTGCTTCGTTGATTTTATCCTACCAATAGAAGTGACGAAAAAAATCTCACACACCGCACCTTTAACCATTCTGAAGCTAGCTTTTCCGATGAAAACACAGGGCTGAATGTCTCAAGATGAAGAGATGAATCGTGCCCTTGGGGCTATTAGAAAGGACAGTTAACCAAAACAGCATGCTGACAGGAAGTGGAAATTGACTAGTGCTGGTGGAATCAGTGGCCGAGATCTGAGTGTGGGTGTGACTGGTACAGACTGATATCAGCTCATCTGTACCACATGGAGGAGGAGGAGGGTTTGCACAATGAGGGATGAGTCGCTGGTGAGTAATGGAGACGAGGATTCCTCATGTCTAAGGTTAGAGAAACTGTATTTGCGCTTAAAGGTACAGTGTGTAATATTTGTTGACGTCCATTGGTGAAGATGCATGTTGTATCTCTCACCTCACCCCTCCCTTCCACCCGTGTAGGAGAACCTCTGGCAGCCCTTGTTTACCAATAAAGCTCAAGAGGAAATTTAGTATGACAACTCTGTGTGACTGTAAAACATGGCAGCCCCCACTGAGGGGACCTACCCCTGGTGTACATTTACTTTAAAGGGCTCATTTTGGAGCAATGCGAAAGACATCTTATATCCAGGCGATTATACATCTGTGGCAGATGTCAGTATGTCATTTTTTGAAATCGCACACACTGCACCTTTAAGCAGTGTCTCCCTCATAGAGTTGCCCAATAGAGCACTTATCAAAAAGTTACTTAAAGGTGCAGTATGTAAGATTTCTGCTATTGGTACCAAAATAAATCGTAATCAGCGAAATGAATTGTTCTTTCCCTTTACCCTTAAATGAGCCCATTAATGTACATTTACATGAGGACCAAAGAGGCGGAACACACACAGAGCGGTGGGTGGGCCGTCGCCTCACCTGCGGCGCATGCCAGGTCGGCCCAGCTGTCAGTCAAGAGGCCACGCCATCAAATAAGCGCAATTTCAAACATTGATCGAATAAAAATAGTGAGAAGTATACAAATAGTCCAGCTTTGATCCGTGAAAGCTTTGATCCGTGAAAGCTTAGCACATCACAGTGAAAAGTAATCTTTTGATCAACTGAGATGTTTACAGTTGAGTTGGCCAGATCTGAATAACGTTTGTATCTATCTGCAGATTTCCAGAGAGGATGCTCAGGCGTTCGCACGAGAGAACAGGATCCACTATATGGAGGCCTCAGCCAAGAACCGGTACAATGTGGACGAGGTCTTTTTGGAGTTGGTGCAAATTATCAGGTATAGTCTTTGTTTATTTTTTTCTTTACTTATTTTCTTCTTCTGTTTTAGGATAAACCCAAGCAAATAAGAAGTGTTTTGTGCATGCTATTTATCCTTTGGGTGTATTTTTGGTAACACTGCCCCACCAAGCGGCCACCTGCCTGAAATCTCCATCACATGGTGCTATATTGGGGCGGCAGTGGCTCAGTGGTTAGAGCAGTTGCCTTTTGGTAGCAAAAGTTGCTGGTTCGAGTCCTATTCAGGCCCTGCTGTAGTGTCACTGGCCCCGACACTAATGCCCCCAATGGCCCTACGTGTTAGAAATACCCTGTGACCCAGAATGCTGGATAAGCGGGAGAAGATGACACGACATGTTGCTATATTTGTGTGGGAAGGAGAATGTGTCCATGAGAGGAACCTCTTTCCTCCTCCAACTGACAAACAAGGCACCAGCATGCATGCATTGATATCCTCTGTGTTTTCAGTTCTTGACCACCTTAACTACATTTTCAGAAATAAGTAACCTTTGCTCTATGCGTTGCTTCATTGACTTCAGCCCTTTATTGCTTTTGCCTATTTGTGTGTGCATTTAAAGGCAGTGTGTAAACATGACTGCCCCCGTAGAGAGGACCCGTTCCTAATGTAAATATATATTAATGAGCTTCTTTAAGAATAATGGAAAAAATAAAACATTCAAGTGAGTATAGATTTATGAAAATGACATTATGTAATATTTTGTGAAAAAAATGACGGAAATCGTACACACTGCACCTTTAATGCGTGGTACTCTTCCCGTATTATGTATGTAATTCTTTATTCTTCAATCATTTACATTTTAATTATATTTATCTTTATTTTTCATCCTCATCTTGGTCTCTACTGATAAATTAATATCGTGTCCTGTCCTATGATGCATTTGATGTGGCCCATTTGATTTGGCATTACAATAGATAAATGATCCTAAATAATAAAGTAATATTGTCTGTGCACAGTGCTGCACCATGTCAACGGTGACACGATGAGAATGATCCACTCTCTCTGTCTCTCCCCCATCCACAGACAGTTTAAGGAGACGGAGTGTCCTCCTCCTCCAGTATTCCCTGCAGGGAAACAGAAGAGCGGTTGTCCCTGTGTCCTCCTCTAATCAGCGAATCACTGTAAATATTCAAAGATGAGTCCGTGTATATTTTTTCAGGGGGGATCATTGTATCTTTATGCTTTCTTTCATTAGCACCTTCACCAAATAACTTTTTGTTAAATGAGATTTTCTTTCAACAACAGGGGTGACTTAAAGGAGCAGTGTAAAGGTCAGTGTCCTGCCCGCAAGGCATTTAAAGGTGCGGTGTGTACAATTTGTTTCGATCATCACCTCACCCTCACCCTTCTGAGTGGGCAGGAGAACCTATGGTAGACTCCAGTGGTCATTAAAACTCAATAGATGTTCAGTACGTCCACTTTTACTAGCGTAAAAACATGGCGGCCCCCGTAGAGAGGACCCACTCCTCGTGTAAATGCACATTAATGGGCTCATTTAAGGCTAACGGAAGAAAAAATAATACATTTGGGTGATTATAAATTCATGAAAATGTCAGTATGTCATTGTTTTGTAATCTTTTCAAGTGACAATCTTACACACTGCACCTTTAATTAACAACAACGCAATTTGGTGAATCTCAGGAAGTATATACCTTAGTTTGGACTGAACAAGTGACTCTGAGACACACTGATCTTTGTGACCAGACTCCGCCCACATACTTAAACATCACTGCAGTGTCTCAAAGTAGCAGAGCAGTACTATAACACTTCTCTCTATTGTGTAAATACATGCTAATACCTTCTGCAATGCAGAACAGATGTGTGTGTCATGTCCCCCTTTTTCCTGCAGGGGGTGGAAAAGAACTATGGCAGAGCTTTGAAAAGAATGTGAAGAAGCCACTCCCACTCTCCCGCCCAATAAAACTGTATTAGTCATTCAAAGGGGAATCCCCCCTCCTTTAAAGGTACAGAGTGTAAAATTTGGTGACATCAAGTAGTGAAGTTCCATATTGTATCCATCACCCCACCCTTCCCATTCGAGCATGCAGAAGAATCTATGGTAACCCCCACTGGCCATTAAAGCTCAAAAGATGTTACATATGGCCATTTTGGACTATTGTTCAAACATGGCGGTACCCATAGAGTGGACCCATTCCTGGTGTAAATATACATTAAAGGGCTCATTTTAAGGTTATGTAAAAAGCAAATCATACATTGGGGTGATTCTACGTTTGTAAAAATGTCCATAGAGAATTGTTTCGTAATTCCATTTCTATAGATAGAAGTGACAAAAAATGACCAAAATCTTACACACTGCACCTTTAATTTATTGTATCTTTATGTAAGAGTACTAGGATCTGCAGAAGCCCGATAGGTAGACAACAACTAGCAATCACATGAACAAAGCAGCCATTTTGGAGACCAAAGAAGGACATACTGTCCCTAAATAGTATCGACCTTGAAGATGTTATTGTCTTTATAACGACATCAAATGTCTTAGAACAAGTTAGGACTCAGCATTTGTTTGGTTAGTTAGGAATTTCCCTAATGGGACATAGACTCTCATCAAGTCAGCATCCATTTTTGAAAAACTGCTTTAATTTTTTTTTTTACGCAGCAAATATGCAAATGTCTCAGATTGGTCCAATGTTTAAAAACCGAATCAAAGCGTTTCTCTGAGGCCCCGCCCACACTGAGTCGTGTTGCGGTGAATCCGAAAAGTATTTTATGGAATGTGCTTTACTTCCACACGGGAGTGGCGAATGTGAGGTGCGAAGATAACAAATCTCAAGACCGTCCGTGTACACGTCCCTCATACATCGGTCCCTTCACCTGCATGCACTAACCCACCAACAACAACAACAACAACAATGGCGGATTACTTGTAGTCCAATGTGTACGGAGCAGAAATTCTACCTCGTCCTTGGTCCACGCCAGCGTGTCCTTTCATGTTCATGCATTCTTTTCTGCCACTGTCATCAAATCCTTCTTCTTCTTCTACGTTTGTCTACATCTTAAGAGTTTAGTGCACAAGCTCCATATCTTCTTCTCTGTTTCTGGGCTACTTCTCTGGCAGTGTTACAGCGCCACTCGGCTCTGGAGGCTGTAATACTGGGCTCTCAGTCCTTCACATGTATGCCATGTGGTACGACATTTAAAAAAAACAAAAAAAACAAATAAGACAAAAATCATCCTCGTGTCCGTGTGGACACTGGAAGTTGTCAAATTAAAAGCTGGATTGCAGTGAATAAAGCGTTCGTTACCGGATTCGGACCTGCTCCGCAGTCCTCTGGAAGCCAGCTTCCTCCATCTATTGTTATTGCTACTGCTATTTCCGACAACAACAGACCAGACTATCGTCTCCTTCTACTTCCGGCTCATGACCCCGGGAAGAAATCTTGAGCCTGCGCAGACTCAATTCCAATCCATTACATATATACATATACATGCGCGATTAATGAACGTATACATGCACGATTAATGCGACTATCAATGCGGTCTTGATCCAACTGTGAGGAACCTGATTTGGTCCAATTTTAGTCAGACTAAGGTTTTACTAAGGTACTCATGCATCTTAAAAATCCTATCATAGTCGGGCTAACCCAATAATTTGGTTTTCTCGAGTGTCATGTAAACGTACTGACTATGAGTGTCATCTCCCTCTTTCTGTTATGTATCTGTCTGTGCTGTAACGTGTACATTAGTACGGCAGGTTTTCGGTAATAAATTGATCATGTAAAGCAGTGATTCTCAACTAATGGGTTGCGAGCCAAAAGTGGGTTGCGAAAAAAACAACAACCCTGCTTTTATTTTAAAGGGGAATTCTTTTACATTGGAGTGCCGTCTATTCACACTACTTAACAGTAGGTGGCGATAATGCTCGTAATGCCGAAGTTTCTTTTCATTTGCTAACTGACCAAGGTGAAACACAAGTACAACACAGACACGGACATTTTCCACAATTTGGGTCGCGGCTCATTTATGAGGGGTGATGGTCGGTCCCGAACCCAGACCAGTTGAGAACCACTGGTGTAAAGTATATTGCTGAGGTGTTTTAGCTAGTCCTTAATTTATATTCTTAAGTGAAGTTTATTTTGAAGGTTTAATCATGACAACGTCACCGTCTCCTTTCAGTAATAAAGGCAATAATGTGAGAGTTAAATGACTGATGATGCATCAGAGATATAAAAAAACAAAACCAGGATGCTTGTCAGTCCAAATAAGGCTGCGTCTATTTTCTACGATACTATAGTGATTCCAGAAGAGACTTCCTCTTCCCGGCTCTTTCTTGGCTTGATGAGATGAACGTGTGAATTTTACAGAACAAGACAAAAAAAAAATATGAATTTAGTGAACTTGAGAAGAATTCTTTGTATCATCACTTTGATAATGCTTTTAAAAGTTTTATATTGTTTTATATTGAAATAAAAGCCAGTTCACATTTATGTATCATTGAAATGGATTTGTTGTATAACTTTTCAATCCTTTGGAGCTGATCCTTTAATTATTTACATTGACTTTGTTGTGTGAGAAAATGTTTATATCCAGTTCCTTTATTGGGTCATACTGTATTTGTATATTAAATACAATTTGAACTGGATATTGGATGGAGGGATGGTCAGGTGGATTTTACAGTTTTACACCCAAAATGAGTGACAGTTGAATTCAACCACTGTCCTGGTTTAGTTACAACAGACTTGACCAACAGATGACCCCTGGCCATCCCTAAAACCTTGATATTTAATGTCAGTGATGCAATTTCATTTGTATGTTGTTTTCTTTTAAAGGTGCAGTTTGTGAGATTTTCGTGACATCTATTGGTGAAGTTGCATGTTGTATCCATCACCTCACCCTTACCTTCCCTAGTATGGAGGAAAACCTATGGTAGCCCTCTTTGGTGGCCACTTTGGGCTATTGTAAAAAAATAAAACAAAAAAAACATGGCCGCCCCCATAGGGAGGATCTGCTCCTGATGTAAATATACATTAAAGAAGTCATTTTGGGATAATGTAAAAAGCATGTTATACATTGCGGTGAATATTTGTAAAATGTCAGTCTATAGTGACGGAAATGGACAGAAATTGTACATACC
>JAFBJT010109602.1:7324-24369 GCA_016785325.1 Chascanopsetta lugubris
CCCCCCCCTCCATCGCGGTTCATTCAGGATTATTACGCAGGCCCGTCACGAACGGCATGAGCGAGATGAAAGCTAACGAAGGACGCCTTGTTTACCGGGCGCGGCGCTAACGAGCGTGGGATAGACGCGCTGCGAAGAGATCCACCGCGCCCGCAGTCAATTAGAGCCTTCAGAAGGTATCGGCCGGAGCTCCACCGATAATATGCGCGGCCAGCGTTTGAAAACATGGATGTTAAATTGACCTTTTTTTTTCATATTTCAGTGGGAAACAGCGCCATCTTCGGGTCGTACATGCGACCGGAATGTATGTCGTGATCAACGAAGGTCCTGATGTCAGTGCTTTTCATTTGACTATTGAAAACTCTTATCGATGATTTCAGGTGCCGTGTTAGCATCTAGTTTGCAATGGAGATCGATGGGGCACGTATATATTTAGAGTTTTTGCTGTTGTTGCAGTACTGCGAATGACCACCAGGATGAATGTGCTGTTACGCTGCCTAAAGGTGCAGTGTGTAAGATTTGCTGACATCCAGAGGTGAAGCCGTGTGTTGTATCCATCACCTCACTCTTCTGAACGTGCAGGAGAAGCTACGGTCGACTTCGGTTGTCATGGAAACTCTAAAGATGTTTGGTGCGTCCACTCTGGACCACTGCAAAAACATGGCGGCCCCCGTAGAGAGGACCCGCTCCTCATGTAAATATACGTTAATTGGCCAATTTAACGGTAATGGAAAAAAAAAATACATTCAGGTGATTATCAATTCATGAAAATGTCAGCATGTCATTGTTTTGTAATCTTTTTAGAAGTGACAAAAATGACTTACACTCTGCACCTTTAACCTCGGCATTGAAAATGCCTTGAGAGCTTGCCTTTGAAATGCAAAGCTACCATCAGGTACATAGGCAACTCAACCCTGAGCTTTTTATAGACATGGCCCGGCGGCCATGGCGGCCAACCCGCTGGGAGCACTGGGACGTTACCTGTTGTCCCGCGGGTCATTGTTGATGCCTCCCCGGAACACTCCACCCGACCTGTCACTCTCCTTACCTCTCCTGCGCATGAAGGTTACATCACTGAACCAGCTCAGGCACGCCGACATCTGTGTGTGTGTGTGTGTGTGCGTGCGTCCATGCTATCTAGAATAATGGGCAGCAGTAATGATAATCATCATCCATTGTTGATGAGCGATGGGAAAAGCAGGGGAGGGAGCAGAGAGTGAGCGGCGCACACAGGAAAAGCAGGCACCTCCTGCCTCATGTTTTATTCACTTATTGACATAATTATAACCTACACACGTTCTCCACTGTGACTTTGTATCAAGCTACACACGCGTGGCTTCTACATACTCTACTTTGGAATGACGTGAAATATGCATGTACTACTTCTTATCAATTATAAATACTTTTCATGCTTCATTCAAGTCGATGCCGTAGAAAGAAAACCACAGTTTCCTGTGACTTGTGAAATCCGTCCTAGATGTTTTTCAGGTTGGCGGTTTGGGACGGGTCTATTTCCTGGTTTGTAGCCGTCAGTGGGAAATCAGGGATTAAAGGCGTTGGACGGATTTTGACAGTGACGTGATATATAGAAATGTGCATCATCATATTTTCCATTTATAAGCCGCGATGGATAAATAGCGTGTCGTTGTATAGTCAGTGAGGGCTAATCCGTATTAGTGTAGTAGTTTGTTTACTAACCAATTAAGATACATGTTCCCATATGTATGGGATTGAATGTGTCCACTTTAGACCCAGTGTTTAACAACTGCGTAAGGTTATTACAGGGGATTAAAGGTGCAGTGGGTAAGACTGCACTCATGTTTGTCAGCTAAATGGGTTTTTTTTTTAAATAGAATAAGCCTATTAATGTATATTTACATGAGGAGTGGGTCCTCTACACAGGGGCCGCTATGTTTTTACAGTAGCCCAGAGTGGACACACTAAACAACATAAGTTATAATGACAACTGAAGTCGACCGTAGGTTCTCCAGTATGTTCAGGGCGAGGTGAAGCATGCAACGTGCAACGTCGCCTCTAGGTGTCACCAAATTGTACACACTGCACCTTTAATCCCCTGCATTAAAGGTGCAGTGAGAAGGATTCAGCTTCATCTAATTTTGCAGTTGCATGTTGCAGCTGAATACGCCTCACCTCATCCTTCCCTTGATAGCATGAATGGTATCACCCAATTATTATCAAACTCAAAACGTTCTGGGCTACCGCAAAAACATGGTGGTGCAAAATGGCCGCCTCCACAGTTGAGGACCCGCTCCTGATGAGGCAACGAAAACCGCAAACCGAATTATGAAAAGCACCGACACAGAGCTGTTTGACTCTTCATTGCCGATGATTCCATCTTGCGCACTGGACCTTTAACGATAACTGAAGCCGAGCCTGGAGAGTTGTTCGCTGACTGAACCAAAAGGAGGGTCACGGCGAGTGCGCGTGTAACGAGAGCCGCTCCACGCTGCGAGCAGGAGACCGTGCCGCTCGCCGCCGTCTCCCCGACCACGCCACCTCTTTAATGTGCCTTAATTAATCCAGCCCCGCCCCGCCCCCACCCACCCCCTCCTCCTCCTCCTCCTCCTCCCCCGCTGTGAGTAATCGACCCCCATCAGCCTCCACCCTCGCCTCTTCACTGGATTACATATATATATATATATTTTTTTTTTTTTCATTTCTTGCTTTAATCCCCAGGAGCTGGGAAAGTGAATGTAATGACCGAATGACTTGTACCTGACATTAAGCGGACGGGCCCCTGCCGGCTGCTGCTGCTGGAATCAGACAGTCTGTGCGACGTCCAGTTCAGCTGACGGCTGAATGGAGAAGGTCATAGTGGGCGAGAGATCCCAGCGAGTCGGTGCGGTGATGGTGCTGATGGTGTTTATCGTGTTTCATGCGCAGTCTGCGCAGGTGGGGATTCCCAGCCGATGCTTGCAGGTCAGAGCCGGGTGGTGTTTACAGGAACAAGGCTCCGGGTTTCACTGCCGGACATTGTATCGTCTTCCTGTCCATTATTTTTTTTTTGTTTTTTTTTTCTGTGGTGAAGTTGCAGGTTGTATCCATCACCTCACCTTCACCCCTCTGAGCAGGCAGCAGAACCTATAGCAGACTCAAGTTGTCACTGCAACTCCAAAAGAGCGGACCCGCTCCTTATGTAAATATGAATGGTTTTTCATTTAAGGTTAATCTGGAAAAAAAAAAAAAGATACATTTAGGTGATTATAAATTCATGAAAATGTCAAACTGTCATTGTGTTGAAATATTTTTAGAGACAAAAATCTCCAAAATCACACACACGAGAAACGATCCCCGAGAGGATCACACATGAGATGACTGAGAAACATTCAGACGCCTCCTTCTCTCTCTCTCTCTCTCTCTCTCTCTCTCTCTCTCTCTTCTCTCTCTCTCTCTCTCTCTCTCTCTCTCTCTCTCTCTCTCTCTCCCCCCCCCTCTCTCTCTCTCTCCGTCCTCATCAAATCCTCGCTTAGACTTTGGATAAAGTAATGACGCTGCAGCTGTTTGACGGCAGACGCCATGCACAAAGACATGAGAGACTTTGGATTTAGCCTCTGAAGGCGGCGGCGGCGGCGGCGGCGGCACAGGCCCTTGTGAAGTCGCCCGCAGCCTTTAGCTTGGCATTTGTCAGTGAGCGCAGCTGGTGAAGGAGAGCGGCGGCGGCTGCGGCTCGTTACTGATGCTGCTCCCAGTCAATGACGTTCAGCCGCGGACACAGAGAAGGCGCCAGATTCTCATGTCGGAGCCGAGGAAACACTTTGACGGGAGGCTCTGATGACTCTGTTGATACAGAGGTTTATATCGCGTACTCGCATGCTGGTCGTTATTTGTTTTTTTTTAAAGGTGCAATACGTACGATTCTGTTGAGATTATTTCCATTTCCGTGTGATTTAAAATGTACATACTGATGTTTATCATCAGCTGAAATGACCCATTGTCGCCTTCATCACCTTTATATCCACATTAAGAGCTAATCCTCTCTCTGGAGGCGGCCATGTTGTACTGTGGTGTTTTTATCTTAGAATTGAGTTTTGAACTGGACAAACCAAAGGCTTCCGTAGGATTTCCTTCAGGTGCAACGTGGATCGTCACCACTTGATGTCCCTAAATCCTACCCACTGCACCCTCAATGCAGAGACAATGCAGAAGAACTGGACTGGGTAGGAGACGCGAGGTCCCTCAGATATGGAGTTCAGGTTCGGACCCCTGTCATTTCACCTTTCCAAAGAGACATGCAGGGGGATGCTGGGAATCGAACCCACGACCTCTGCATTCAAAGAGCCCCTTCAACTCATCCTTAAGTCTTCATTCATCCTTAATTGTGACGGTACAAGAGAGACGTTCACACTCAGCCCACTTGTGCGCAGGTGTTGTTTTCCACACGCGTGTTGACACAGCATCATGTAAGCTAATTGGCCTGTGTATTTTAATTAGGTGTGAAAGCCTCCGAAGAGAACAGGATGTGGGAGAATCAATCGTCCATCTTTTTTCTATCCTCCGTCTGAAGTGCAGAGGCGGAAGCCGAGCCCCCGGGCTCTTTTCATACCTGAGCTTTTTACGATTCATGCGCGCAGACGTGTCAGATAAGATAAACAGATCAGTTAGTCGGGAAACACGGGACACGCGATTGAACTAAATGAAGAAAAACAAAAGGGAGCGCGGCGCTTGAACGATGCAATCTCGATTGGGAAAAAGAACGAGACGCAGTAGATGAGGCGGGTGGCTCGTAACCAAGGTGATATTTCATCATCAAATGACGTGACGCGATTCTCTGTCTTCGTAACGTCCCCGTCTCCGTTGCTTTAAAAAAAAAAAAAAAAAAAAAAAAAAGACAGAGTATTTTGGTGTTGGGGAGAGAGGACGACGGTCCACGTTCATTGATGAAGCACCGCACCGCCCAATCGGAATTTAATCAAGTAAAGAGGCAAATAAGAGGAGAAGACGGAGGGGGAGGAGAGGAGAGGGGGAGGAATCCCATTGTTCCACCTCAACCTGTCTCGGGCCGAGATCAATTATCCGCCGGCGGAGCGGTTTAATCCGTGTTCGCCGGAGAACAACAAGCTGACGGCGGAATAATGTTCACGTGTCAATTCAGATGGATGTGGGCTAACGGAGATGAGGTGGCAGGGGGGATGCTACCAGTCGCTACAGCTAAGTGGGATTAGTGTGTTATCAAGAAATTCTATTTTTTAATTTTTTTATTTCAATACATTTTTTTTATTTCAATAAATAAATATTTCTGCGCAAAATGCAACAAAAAAGCTGTGTCCGTAGAAATGTGAGAATTGGCGAAACAAAAATAACAAATGGTGCTGGAGCCTTATGGCCAATTATCATGACGTCAGCGCCAATTTAAATCATGTTCTGTTCTTTAACACCACTTTAACCAATTAGCATCGGATATGAAAAACAATTATGGGCATTACAATGTGAATGCAAATGAGTTTTTAATGTATATAAGAAATAACAGCTGTGGCGTTTTAGCATTCTAAATACACTGTGATGAAAGGGTTCATAGGGTTTTATAGCCGCGAGTGAAGCATCGTCCTCTCTCAATGCGTCGAATGCGTTTGGATTTAATAACCGTGATGATGTAACTTTAATGTTATTGATACACTTCTTACATGAATGCAGCTTTTACATTATCATACCTTCACCCGTGCTCTTGATGATCTTATTTATGTGCAAATCTCAGTTCAGGGACCTTTTTCAAAATGAGTTCTCGGACGAACGTGTCGGGTTTTGTGGCCGCGCTGTGAAACCCGCATGGGGCCGCCATGTTTTCTTTTACTTTGACATGTTTGGACTTTAAAGTGGAGCCTTCTCGTCCATTTTTCCAATGTTAGAATACATTTACAATTCATCTTTTATCTTACATGCGAACCCTCAGTTCACTGCTATGTCTGAAACAGCAGGAATTAGCCCCGCCCACTCTCACTCTCGCTAGATTGGCGAGAAAGAGTTTCTCGGTCCCGCCTTCAAAACCTGCATGAGCAAACAGAGGTGTGTCTGGTCGACCTTCCAAAACATCTGCGCTCAGATGAACTCATCAACGACAACTGAGGCTCATTCCGTTCATTCTCTCGTTCCCCACCAATTAAGAAGCTCAGCCGTCGTTCATCAAACATCCGCGCTGGAGATGTTTACTCATCGCTCTCTCTGGGTTTTAATGGAAAAAGAAGAATCTGCATTTTTGATCAATCTCTTAAAACCACATTCATCATCTTCATTTCCATCCGTGTTGTGATGTTGTGATCGTGGCACTCGGCAAACGGGAGCTCGGTTAAACACTTTCAAGCCCTCAAGGTTGAGAAGGCAAATACGTAAAGTCCGCGATTGATAATAATAATAATAATAATCAGATGGGTCAAATGCTTTGACTGGGTTTGACAGACTCCACCAGAGAAAGAAGTAGTTTGCAGTGGAGGGAGCTGTCTAAACTTTTCCAAACAGCTCCGTGGATACAAACACTCACAGCGCCGTGATTACATGTTTTCAAAAGCCTTTGGATGTTGATGCGGTTCGGAGCGCTGGTGATGTTCGGGCGCCACTGAGTGTGCCACTCTCCCACATGTCACCGCTGTTCCCATTAATCTTTTTTTTTTTCTTTTTCTTTTTTTTCCGAGAGGTCCTGCCATCTCTAATTAGATGTTGTCGTTGCGCCGACAACCAAAGCTTCTACAGCGTTTTGATATCTCTGAATCAGGAGCATCGAGGCTTTTACATGTCTTGACTTATACCCACGGTCTTGTTTCCACAGCCGGGATCAAACTAGAAGTGAAGTGCCGGGAACATGTATAATTAATCGAGAGTAGAGTATGGCTGCATGCGCTGATTTCATCTGAGAAGGGCTGAGACTGTTGCTACGCTTTTAATAATCTTTGATTTTATTTTATTTTTTTTTCTCCAGTTACTCGAATGTCGTAATAAAATGAGGTATTCCAGCTCTGGCGAATTAATCAGAGTCAAACGGGACTTTCTCACCACGATAGATGGAAAATAATGAGGTTAATGAGGCTACTTTAAAAAAAAAAAATAGAATAAAAACAATGGCAGCCACCAAAGTGGGAAAACGTGCAGTTCACCGGGTGGCCACTTGAGGCTGCCCCCAAAAGTGAGTCGATCCTCATAGACTCCCATGTTAAAATACATGTGTAGCAGCCTCCATCGAGAGGACCCGCCCCTGAAAAAAAAATTCAGGGTTAATGCAACAAAAACAAGAATTTGAACTTTTACCAAGATTCACAAAAACATCACAAACATTGCAATCTATCGATAGAGCATGGAAGTAAATTCACCTGAATTGCACACACTGCACCTTTAAATTATTATTATTTTAATTATTCAACCCAAAAACTGGGTTCTTACTGGGGGGTAAGAAGGAAAGCTAGACACATACACAGGCATGTTTTCATGAGCCCAGTCTGACCCCGAGTGAGCAGGTCCTCTCCGTGGAGGCCGCCATGTTGCTCCACCGTATTTGTACAGGAGCCCAGAATGGACACACCTTTGGAGTTTTCATGACAACTGCAGACTGCCATAGATTCTCCTACGTGTTGGAAAGGGAAAGGTCATTTGAGGTCACACAACTTCACCACTAGATGTCACTAAATCCACTGTATGGCACCTGTAATCCCCTATTGGCTACATTTGTATGTATCTCTCCATGTAGGGCCGTTTTGATATTTCAGCTTCTCCCTTTTTAAACTTTCCTTCTTTGTTTCTTGTTGCTTGTTTTCAATGACGCATCGTGAGTCGTGCAAAACGCGCTTTGTCTGCGTGAGCCGGCAAAATTTAAATAAACCTACAAAAACAACACAAACATGTCACTGGGTTCCCCGGCTGCGGAAGCCGCCATGAGTCTGAACACAAGGTTAAACTTTCTAATTGATGTCCTGAGCTTCCTTAATCACCTGCTTGTGCGCGCGAGAGCCGAGACCTGGGAACGAGAGCGACGACGGAGACGGGGCGGGCGAGAGAGCGAGAGAGAGAGAGAGAGGGAGGGAAGATTAGAGTGTCTTGACAAGGAAAGCCTTTCAAGTTGTGTAGGTTTGAAGTGCTAATGACATGCAAATGTGTGCAAATGAGTGTGCTCCCACCCCCTAAAACTCTCACTGCAGACATGAGGCTGAGAGAAGTCCTGAGCCGGTGTTTGTTTATGAAGAGTGAAAGTTTTACAGGGCCTTTTTATTTTTATTTTTATTTTTTTTTACTTTATTAGCGCTTGTCCAGATGACCGAGAAAAAAAAGTATAAACACACTCATGAATAAATTGAATAGTAACTCGACATGAGGAATAAAGCCGCGCTGGGTTATACTGATTATCTGATTATGTCGGAGGGCAAAGGGGGCGGGGCCGGGGGGGCGGGGCGGGCGGGGCGGGGTGGGGGCTTGATCTCAACGAGGCCGAATTAAATCACACCAAACAGCCAGAGGGCAATTTAGCGATATATGACAAGACAAATAAAGGGATGAATGCGCAGATCAATGATCCAATTACCTCGGCTGACACACAGATCCATGGACAGTGTTGGAGAAAGATGGCGGAGGAATTCAATCTGCAGCTTTAGTCAAACTTTGCCGGGGAAACTACAGAGACTGGAGAGAAGTTAGAAAATCGCAGCGGGAAGAAAGATACTTTTTTTTCTTTTTCTTTTTTCTTTTTTTCGGGCTCTCTCCGGTGATCAGGAAAACACGACATCCCCATGTCACTTCGATAATCCTGCTGTTGCCGGTGTCACAGCCTCTAATCTGGGAGCTTCCTGCGAGATCACACATGTGCATTAATATGCGCTCGTTAATATGCGGCGATAAAAGACAAGACCCGGGCAAATAGGATTTGCCGCACAGGTGAGAAACGCTGATCCATGCTTTGAAGGACGCGCGTGTTCCTGGATACGCAAAGGTTCAGGAGCCACGTGCGTCTCAGAACAGGAAGTGATCGGCGTCAGCCTCGAGCAAACTTTCTGTGACTGTTGCCCCTTCGGATCGCTCGGACGGATTCAGCGCAGGCGCATCTGAATGTGTTTGCACGGTGCATCCACACCACAGCTGAGTCTCACACCTCTGACATGGAGTGTCGTGACTCAGTCTAAACCAGAGGTGTGCAAACTGCGGCCCGGGAAACCATTTTTAATTGGCCCACAGCTTATTACAAAGATATAATGGAATGTGGCCCACGTGACATTTGCGCTTGATTTGATTGTACTTTGTCCTTGTAACACTAGGTGGAGCTATCAAAGCTGTCCCAAGTTTACCCTCCCAGCATTGGCATCAGTGGCTCAGTGGATGGTGGCGCCGCTTTTCGAAGCAAATGTGCCCAAATGTTTTCACCGAGCGCCACAAACAGAAATATGCACGAAAGGTTGAGCCACTGTTAAAGTTAACAAAATAACTTGTGTCTCAGGCCGGATTCGAACCTGCCACCTCTGCTCCTCTAACCACTGAGCCACTGATGACTGGGAAAGCAAACTTGGACATCTGTCTTCAAAGAAGCGGTAGCTCCAACTAGTGTTACAAACCATGAAGTACAGCGTGGGCCACATTCCATTATATTTTCCGAGTTTGCTGCCGGTCGATAAAAATGGCTCCGGGGCCGCAGTTGGCCCACAGGGTAGTAGTAGTTTGGACTCCTCCCCTTTCTTGGTAACAAGGTATTGTTAGATGCAATCTCACAAAAGCATATTGGCAGGACTCCGGCGAGCATTTCTATTAAATAGATAATTGATATGAAAAAATATATTAATTCAATCACTGTTTCTCTAATTAATCTGTGACTGGAATAGTTTTGTCATTTGAAATTGCTCAATTGTTTCTCTCCACCTGCTGAATGATTTACTCTCTATATTATACATACAGTATATATATATATAAAATTATTATTATTATTATTATTATTATTATTATTCTATATTAGCTCTCTGCCATTTCAAGCTATGCAAGAATCATCCTGTGAGTTTGTGTATGCGGAGCAGCTGGCCGCCATTATATTGCGGCTCGCCTTGCTCCGACTGGACGAGGCCGTTGATTAGAACAACAGGGACAAAGAGACGCTGAAACATAACGGGTTTAAAAAATAATAACAATCATACAAATCTGCAGAAACTCCTCGTTGAATTCTCAGCGGGAAAATGAGCCACCTTCACAGATCCAACTTCAAATTAATGTCACGCTTCAGGTTCAATATTTACCTTTTTTGCTCAGCGACCGACGCGTGTATCAAGAGTCTATTCAAACGCTGTATAATTAGAAGTTCTCCGTTTTTTTTTTTACCTCCTACATGCAGCGAGGTGAACGTATTCCTCTGTTGTTGTTTTCAAAGTAAGAATAAAAAAGGAGGGGAAATCTAAATGTCACCAAATGCTGGCACCGCACACCCAACATCTGCCGCAATAATAATTAGACTACAAAGCACAAAGCTCTTCATTTGTGTCTAACATGTTAACCCTCGTGCATCACTATGGACGTTTTTGTCCAAAATGAGCTCATTTCAACTCTTTATCTGCCTACAATGTTTTGTAATAGGCTCTTAAATCAGTCATAGGTCAAAGTTTACCCAAAAATATTGACTTTATGACATTTATAGTTTTCAATGGGAGTCAATGGGACATTGTTGTTCGCTAGTGACTTAAGAGGGGATTACATTTTAAATCTAATGCAAACACTGTAAATGCCATAAGGTCAATATTTTGTAAGTAATGAAGTTGATTTATCTGTTAAGTCGTTATTGCATTTTTTGGAAGTGGACCTTTTTGTCCTTCATGACTGATTAGGGCGGTCAATTGAAGTTAGGGTTAAAGGTGCCACTGGAGAGTGTTTGCAGAGAAGAAGTCGGACCTGCAAGTTTGAAAGAAAAAAAAAGCCACAAAATAAATAAAACATCACAAAAACGATATTGAACTGATAAGCGTGAGAGCAGGAGGGTCGAGGACGAGGCCGTGAGACCTTTTAGTGTCCATCGACTGCGCCACCTGTCCACCACACGGGTCAGGGTCTGGACTCAAGTGGCCCCCCAGAACCATGAGAGTGGGACTTGAACAGGTGCATTTACTTTCATACGTCGGGACTGAAAATGAAAACACAGAAGCTTTTGAAACATCCAGTGATTTGGTGCTCCATGTATTTGTCTGGATGAGAGCTTTGCCAAATAATGAGCCACAGAGGTATTATGTTGCTGGTCTTTCAAGGCCCTAAGAGGTAATTCCCTTCATGTAAAGCAAAAAAAAACAAAGAAAAGCCGTCTGATTGTTGAAGCTGTATTTATGTCTTTGTATCTTGTGAGCGTTATTTGGCAGAGTGGCTCATCGACCGAGCTCCTCCGAGACACTGGAGTCAGGAAAAGTGACGGATCAATTCCCAGTCTTCACTTCACTCGATATCAGCCGTCGCTGAAACAGCCTCGAATAAGGTCACGCCAGACCTGCCACATTAACCAGGCCGTTGCTTTAGTCCCTGCTTCTTTTTCTTTTGTCCCTTGGCCCAATTAGAATATACAACAATTTAAATTTCATTTTAATGTAGATATTTATTTGTTATGTGTGCAAAGATGGACATAACGTCTGTGACGTCGCCCCGTAGGTTCGAGCCGAGTGCTTATGAGACTGGTAGTGGGCGGTTCACTCGTTACCACCTTACCGATGCCTGACTCCTCCTACCTCCTATAGTTCATCCAAATATGGGCAAAGAGGCGGGGCACAGGAAGTCACTCAAGAGGCCACGCCCCTTAATTGTGCACAAATTCAAGAATAAATATTAGAGAGTTAGCGACTGATCGAGACCAAAACCGCAGTTTATACATTCACCGCTGAACCATTTTAAAATGGGAGTCTGTGGGGGTTGACTCTGTTTTGGAGCCAGCCTCAAGTGGCCAGTCTGGGAACTGCAAGGTTTTCCACTTCCCCATTGGGCTCATCCGTCATTTCCGCCCGGAAAAGAAATGATAAATAGAATTAGCGTCGAATCCATTCCACCTCGTCAGCCAGTCTCTTTAATCTCCTGCCACGCCGTGTACTGCGCTCTCTCGCTCTCGCTCTCGCTCTCTCTCTCTCTCTCTCTCTCTCTCTCTCTCTCTCTCTCCCCCACAGATGGTCACCGTGGTCATCCGCTCAGACACTTTGCCGCGGCCCTAATTTGTTCGAACTCGCTGTGCATTCGTCGCAATTCGTGTTTGACAGTTAAGCGCGTTGGGAAGAGTTAGCGTTGACTACATGCCGCCTGTTGGTGTAGTTCAATAGCGCAGACTGACTTCTCGGAGCTATATTACTAATAAATAAATAAATAAAAATAAATACATACATACATACATACATAGATAAGTACATAAGTAAATAAATAGTTTATAAGTGTCTTTAACTTCCAAAGTGAGAATCTCGCGTACTTTTATGACAGGTTTGTCCCCTCTGGTCTGCACTAGTGTATAAATAGTGTTTACTCACGGTATCAGTAACAGTGCCGTGGTCCCTCCCACTCCCACTCCCACTCCCACTCCCACTCACACGAACCGGTACTTGTCTCTCCAGGCGTTCACAGTTGGTTCTGAGCAGTTTCCTGGAGGCTTGTAGACTTCCGCTCGGACGGGTGTGTGATTTACTTAGACCCTTTTCTTACATAATCTCTCTCTCTCTCTCTCTCTCTCTCGACGACTGTTGTTTATTTGTATTTTCTTGATTCCTCATCATCAACGTCTGCCGGTTGTAAATGTCAGAATCAACCTTCACGAACGCGACATTTCCCACAACTGCATGTAGCATTAATACGGTTTGCGTTCTTATTATTCCGTATTTGTATCCTTGTTTTCCACCAAACCCATTTTTACTTATCACTTACTTATTTATGCAACCCGTAGTAAACCTTTTGTCTCAAAGGAATTACATTTACATGCATTTATTCATTTGTTTATCTCTTCACTTTACAAGGCCGACATTAAATCTCACAAAAGCACAATAGGTCCCTTTGGAATGGTAAACATATTTAAGGAGCATGAAGTGGTTTTCGAATAATAATGATAATAAGAATCAAGTAATTACTGTCTCAGCAGCCAGATGTTGCATTGTGGTGAGCAGGTAGTGTGCGCTCTCTGCTTCTCTCGGTTGTTTTGCTGAAAACAGCTGCTGCTGCATCTGGGGACGGCAGCAGTGAAGTTACAGGACCTGCATGTAGAGGCTGAAAGAGGCCCAAGCGCCTCCAGAGGTGAAGGGAGGAACTGCTCCCACACATCATATCATCCCCTCAGACATTAGTGTGTGTATGTAATGGATTATGCCAAAACGACTCAACCAATGGGTCGCGTGAAGAGGTGTTGAAAAAAAATGATGTGATGCATTGGAGTGATGAACCGTTGGAAATATTCAACGTTTTCCTTGAATTGATATGCTCAAATATACGCAGCCTCTTCCCTGTGATTGGCCGATTCGATATGCGTGTCGACAGGTGTACCTAATAAAGTGGCTGGCGGCATTTACCAGGAGCAGTGGGACGAGATGGAAAGACACAGTGCGAGTGAACGCTTTCCGTTTGTACCATTACAACTAGTGGTAACGCCCTAACTTCAAATATTGAGATAGTACGAAGACGATATTATCGTTCATATTGATTGATTGTTTTTGTCAAAGCTTGCGAGATCCCATTATGCTGAAGTGCACCCGCAGCAGCGCTTCACCTGACGGGAGGACAGATTGTAATCGCTCCGCCGTCACAGAGCGGCCGGCGATAGCGATCAGGAAAAAGCGGCAAACCGTGCGGATCGCTCCCGGCACCTCGTCCGTGGCCCAGAGGAGACAGATCATTTCAGGCAAAGTCAGAGAGGTCGGCCCAGGAAGTGGAGTCCGGGACCGGGTGGGGCGGCGAAAGAGGACGGCGTCAGGGCGAGCGGCGGGGCCGTCGGAGGCGGGAGGCGACGGGGGGTGAGGGCAGATGCACGGAGAATTATTGGCCGGGGGTCAGAGGAGCGGGATTGGATTTAGATGAAGGGGGTCGAGGGAGCGGCCGGACTAAATGTCGATAAGGAGGCGAGAAGCGAAGGGGTCATCAGACAAGCCGGACTCGAGGCGGCGAGCCGACCGCGTGTTTGCTCAATCTGCGAAGGGTTTAGACGGGAGAGGGGCGGGGACACTGACCGGGAAGGGGGGGGGGCGGAGGGCAGGGGGCAGGGAGGGGGTGGGTTTAGCGGATCACAAAGACGGCGATAATGATGCCAAGGAGGAGCGAGATTAGGCCTGAGGAGGAGTTGCCGGTTGGCCAGGTGGTGATGGCGTTTTTGCAGTGAAGCATGCAAGGAGTTAAAGGTGCAGTGTGTACGATTTCGGTCATTTTTGCCACTTCTAAGAATCATGAGTTTATAATCACGTAAATGTTTGATTTTTCCCCCCCCCATTTCCGTTAAATGAGCCCATGAATGTGTATTTACATGAGGAGTTTGGGGTCGGCCATGTTTTTACAGCAGTAAAAGCGGACGTACTAAACATCCTTTGAGTTTCAATGACGACCGAAGTGAGGTGATGGATACAACAAGCGACTCCACCTGTAGGTCACCAAATCGTACACGGCACCTTTAAATGGGGCAAAGAATATAGTCCCTTTATCGAACATTACTCCGCGGAAAGGAAAAGTCTGACAAGGATAGTTTAAGGGAAAAATAAAATTTTTGCTCCACCATCTTAATAGAAATCTATACCGCGCCTGCATTTAACACGGTCTTTGAGACGTGAGAGCTATCGATGGCGCCGCGGAAAAGGCGGATAATAGCAGTCGATTTAAGGTTTCGCGTGTGTGTGTGTGTGTGTGTGTGTGTGTGTGTTCTTCTGTTCTTAAATACGGCTCAGTTAATGTTGGAGTCTCAGAAGCTTTTACAGCAGCGATCATCATCATCATCATCATCATGTGCTGCTGCTGCCTCTGTGCCCTGAGAGCTCCGATACTGCAGCCAACAATATGGCTGCGTGTGAATCAAGCTACAGAGGTTCGCCCTTAAGCACGAGTCAGGGAGGAACTGAAGGTCTGGCAAAGGACTGAGGTTAAAGGTGCAGTGTGTACGATTTCTGCCGTTTTTGTCACTTCTGGAGAAGATTCCAAAGACAATAACATGCTGACATGTTCGTGAATTTAGAATCACCTAAATGTTTTCTTTTTTCCATTACCCTTAAATGAGCCCATTCATTTACATTTACATGAGGAGGGGGGCCTCTCTGTGGGTATTTTTTATTTATTTTTTTATTTTTTTTACAGTAGACCAGAGTGGACGCACTAAACATCTGTTGAGTTTTGATAACAACCGAACTCGACCGTAGGTTCTCCTACATGTTCAGAAGGGTGAGGGTGGGTGGATGGATGCACCATGTAACTTCACCTCGAGATGTCACCAAATCGTACGCACTGCACCTTTAAAGAGCTTCAGCTAAAGGCTGAGTGTGTAAACTGTAGCTGGAATTTCCTACTTTTACGGCCAAAGAGGCGGAGCACAGGTGGAGCTGGTGTCAAACATCATGATTGGCAGCTAAGTCCTACTAACTCATGATTGGTCACGGGAACGTGTGGGCGGGACTTAGATCTTGTGCCCCCCCCCACACACACACACACACACACACCACCACCATTTGTTCTGCGGGAGACCGTGCAGACGCATTATCATACGAATGCAGTGCTATACTACTTATGCAAATGAGCCTCTCAATATGTATTTATACCTGCTCATTCAATACAATGACCTCTTATAACCCTATATCCATTTCCACGTTGCAGTAAGCCTTGATAATGCATTTTACATCACACCAGTTTAATACATTCATTTCGTATTCATTTACTGTGGATATTGTCTCGTCATATATTCCACAGGTTCTATATGGGCTTTTAAAGTGAATATAACATGAAGAAGACTGGTGATAAAAACTCTATATCCTCAATTGAAAAGGTTTGCTCCGAGATTGAGCCGCACTATTTTGGGTCACTGCTGCCTCCTTAATCAGTCTCTGGTGTGTTTGCCCTCACTCTCGCTCTCCGTCATAATTGCCAGCAGTAAATTTGTGCTCACATTTATTTTATAGGATTGGCCCGAGAGAGAGAGAGAGAGAGAGAGAGAGGGAGAGAGAGAGAGAGAGAGGGAGAGGGGGATGATTGTTGCGCCGCACAGACCTGAAGCATCATCGTGGAGCATTAATCCGCAGCCGGGGAGAGAATGTGAAATGTAACTTCCTCCCTGACAATCAATAATGATCACACCGCCGTCTCTCAGGCGATTGGTTCGTTGAGTGGGACGGTTGCCAAGGTAACCTGATGGAATTAGCAAAATGAACCTTTTCCACATTATAACGGGGGGGTGTCAAACTCATTCTCACCCGAGGGCCACGTGGTTACGGTCGCTCCCAAGGGGCCGGTGTTAATCGTGGGACTAAATGTAATCACCGCTAAACGTACGACGAAGTAACTGTCGTGATACTTTATGCATCATTTCATTCGAGTCACAAATATTGTATGTTCATTTGCATACATGTGAAAATGTAAACACACTGAATATGTCGCCACGCATAAAAGAGCGGCATGCGAAATGAACTCCAGTTCACGGGCAACGTTTGACTTGGACTTTCATTTCGAAACGTCTTATGCCTTTAAGCGGGCGCTGATCTTGCGGGTCACGGGTTCGACACATTAGAGCAGCGGCGAGGTCCACGCACGGTAACTGTGAGATCTGCGCCAGTGGGAGCAGGTTAGCGGAATCCAGTGGGAAACTCACATATCCTGTGGCGCACGGGGTAATTGCAGGAAGTTACACGCATCCAAACGTGAAAGGTTTGGAGCAACAAAAAGGGCAATTAGCTTTTCCAGCCACATTTTTTTTCCCAGGCAAATTCCCCAGAGACAAAGTAAACAAACAACAACAACAAAAAAAAAAGGGCCAACAACCGACCCCGCTCCCTGCTCTCGGCACATACATATTTAAGGCTTAAGTGGAAAGCGAGCACCACACGGAGTCTCAGAAGACCCCGCCCCCCCCCCCCCCCCCCACCCGCCCGCCCCCACCCCGCCCCCCTTCCCCC